>QVRM01004045.1:152500-159355 GCA_003439945.1 Dermanyssus gallinae | reverse complement strand
TTGAGCGGGAACAAGGCTACTATTACTACAACAGGGTCAACAACAACAACGTCCACCGCAACAACAACAGCAACAACAACAAGAACATCAACAACAGCGACAATAACAACAACCGCAACAACAACAACAACAACAACAACAACAACAACAACAACAACAACAACAACAGGGATAACAACTATTACTACTGCTACTACTTCGATATGACTTTCACTACGACTTTCGGTACTACGTCTGCTTTTGCTGGTGCTGCGAGGTCTACCGCATCTACCGCAAAAAGCGAGCGTCACAACAGCATCCCTCCTCGTCAAGAAGCCTTCGCTTGACAAAGTCGAAGTCGATGATGGCACTGCAGAGCCCAGAGGCAGAAAACATGACGACGACGACAACAACAACGACATCAACAACAACAGCAACAGCAACAACAGCAACAACAACCGCAACAACAGCAACAACAACAGCAACGATGACGATGAAGACTTCGTATGCCACTTCATCGCTGCTCTGTCGATGCTCTGGCCCAGGCCAGCCCAGGGCAGTGGCGACCGCGACAACAGTTTGGCGGTTGTTACAGCAGCAGCAGCAGCAGCAACAACAACAACAACGGCAACAACAAAAATAACAACAACAACAACAACAACAAAAATAACAACCACAACAACAACAACCACAAGAACAACAACAACAATAAGAAAATGAAAAAAAAAAAACAGAGGAAAACGAAAAAGTCATTGGCATACATGCGTGTGCCTGCGTACACATACACGCCGCATGTTGTGCAGTGCAGAAGACGAAAAAGAGGAAAAAGAACCGATTTGACATGCATGCGGCAAGCCATGTTGCCACCATGTCGTGTTGGCTTTGATGTTTGTTCAGATGGACGGCGGCGTAACCGCCATCCTACCTGCAACAATCCAGCCTAATGTCTTACACAGCTAGACCAAGCGTGTGTTGTTGTACAATGCGCGCAGTATGACGCATTTTTAGTACGATCTTTGCCTAAGAAAGACTAGTCAGTAAATAGAGCGATTTGCATCGCTGCCAATCGCGGATGATCTAATGACACTGTCATGCATCATTCGATGCATTCCTCCACTGTCGACTAAGTTAATTTCTGAGATATCTCTGTGAATTAATCAATTAATTTCTCTCTCTCTCTGTCCCTTTCCACATATTTATTCACAGCTCATCGTCTAGCTATAATTGGCATTAATCGCAACATATGAGTAGACACACGTGACCCCGTCATACAAACACACATACGTATGTGTATATGACAATGCTTTGCGGCAAGCCCACAGCGGTCGCTGCTGCCGCCGCCGCAACCACCCCCAACCACCCTGTTGGGGTTGACAACAACAGATATGTCAACACCTGCGGCGGCCCTAGCAACAGCAAAAGCCGTAGAAGGCATTGACAACTGTTGACACTTTGGCTAGAGGCGTCCAAGAGAAAGAAAGTACCCGTTCCAGCCGCCGTTTCATCCATCTATATATATATATATATATATATATCACTATTTTATACCAGGGGCGCTTAGATACCGCAGCGGCATAGGCGGACGTCTAATACAAATTTGCCCAACAGTCCTTGCTTGCGGCAGCGTGCTCGCTAACTTTCAACAGTATGCTTGTTTTTTATCATCTCTTCTCAATGAGCATCGTTCAAAAAACGTTTTGTCAATACCGGAATCGAACCGGCTACAACCATGACTGTCGCACTAGCCCCCTAGACCACGCTACCGATATACGTATATATATGTATATATATATATATATATATATATATATATATATATATATAATAAAAACAAGCACAACATTAAATCTCTAGGGACATATCTCTTTCTCCTAAACGTAGGCTCATATGCACGCGCATCAGCACTATTTAGAGGAAACTACAAGTCAACAACAGATGCCAGCGCACAATGATCAGGAACATAGTAAAAGAAAACCTCACAAATTCCGCCGATTGCGGCCGCAAGAGGAAGACGGCATAGTCACTTTGCACTTATTCCTAAAATTGTAGTGGTTGTTGTTATTAACTCTCAGCGGGAGCCTCCCTACAATCATTTTGACGCTTGATTGAAACGCTGCGATTATTTTGGTGAATGCGTGCTATCGAATTGAAGATCGATTAGATTCACCCACCCCGAGTACACAAGCATTTCAATTATACTTCTTCGATTTTTTGCTGGTGACGTAGAAGTGAGGTAGTGGTGATCTGAAGTCATCTTGACCCGACTCATAATAGTAAACGTATTGATATGAATACTAATAATAATACCAATTGCAAGCATATGGCAATGATGTGCGGTGGGTGGTCTCGACAGACGAAAAGCGAGTTCGAGCTTGGCAGCAGCAGCAGAAGTGGTTATAGAAGAAGTCGTAGTAATAGTTGTAGTAGCACAACATTAGAATCAACAACGGAAACAACAAGCACCACAACAACAAGAATAGCATTAACAACAACAACAATCCAGCAGGTAAGGAAAGGACCAAATGACCCTTTTACGCGATTATCAGTGACCACCCACCCATTCAACGACCAATGCGACCGATGCCGGCAATATTCATCTTTCAACCGGTGGTCAACCAGTAGTAAGGCGACCGAGACATGAGACGCACCTAGAAGAACGAATTACCACGCTAGCTGTAATGACGCTTACCACCGGCGATCACCATGGTGGTCAGGAGGAGCAGCAACAACCCCAACAACAACAGCAACAAAAAGAAGAAGAACATCAACATTAACAATGCAAATGCGGCCAACAGGGGGGGGGGGGAGGGTAACAACAATTACAACAACCACAACAACAATGACGCATCGAATGATTGCGTACGGACGCACCTTTGATTGCACCGTTCGACGACGGCTGGCATCTATTGTCACACCATCACGTTTCACTTGTGATCAAGGCCGGAGGTAATCCTCTGAAGTTACCTCCGCCTACCACTACTACAACTACTTCGACTACTTTTGCTGCTGAAGTGAACATATTCGGCCCTGCTACATCAAAAACAACTTAAAGATGGCAGAACACCCAGGACACCCAAGTAGTCCAGCGTCACCAGCTGCAGCAATGAATGTGGGCCGTATTTGTAGGCGATTTCTTTTTTTTTGGTGGTGGCCTTACACAGTTTAGTATATTGCCGTCTTAACCATTCCAACAAACAGCTTTGCGAGTTTTGTACTTGCCAGCCCGTTTCGCTCGTCTTGTATCGGTCCAGGCCAGGGCGGTTTCGGCACATTCACACAATTCGTTTCGATTCGTGTTCGAAAATGTGCCTCTTTAGGCAAAACAAAGATATTCTCTTTCCTTTCTCTCGTCGAGTTCGGTCGAATCGAGCTGACTACGGCAGAAATTATTATTAATGTTAGCCCCAATGTTTCCAAAATGGTGATACATACTTTAACGACAAAAAATGTTTCTAATAGCACCCTACAGTCAATTTTGCCAGTTCAGACCATAGCTACTATAACTTCATATAGCATAAGATACCTTCTTTTTGTCTGCTGTGAGGAGCACAAGGACACATTTTCTTATTTGCTCTATGTAACTAATGTGTAGTGTGAAGCATGCAACGCAGAAAATTAACAACAATAAAAAAGACATCAATAAAGAATATTAGTTACAGGAGGGCACCTAGCCGCCATCCAGCTACGAAACCAAGGGCGACGTTGGAATGTCGTCAACTGAACGAATTTTGGGCAAGCAAATATAGGTTTTTATAGATGGTAGAATTGTTGGCATCATTGGGTGCGACGTACCTGCACGAATATGTGACTATGTAAATACAGAAAAGATATGTCGTGAGAGTGTCCGCTATGGGAGAACCAGAATCAATAGTAAGTCCCCTTCGTTAAATGTTGCGTGATGTTTAGACGTACCATGATCTCCAAAGGCGGTCTCGCCAGCCAATGAAATCTCGATAGAATAAAACATACACACACATACACCAATCACATTAAAAAAAAAATATATATATGGAGACGTGAGATATTTAAAAAAAAAAAATATATATATATATATATATATATATATATATATTGGGGCGCGGGATATCAATAATATATATATATATATATATAAATACTGGATCACTGCTAGTGCCGCTTCCAATTATGCCGTTAGTATTGGTGTTACTGTTGTTGTGTTTGTTGTTGATGTTGTTGTTGTTGAGGATGCAACTGTTGCTAATAAAATTGTTTTTATAGTTGATAATGTTGTTCTCATAGTTGTCGATGAGGTTGTTCTTGTGGTTGTTGTTGATAATGATGATGATGATGATGTTGCTGCTGATGATGTTCTGTGCGTTGTTGTTGTTGCCGCTGACGCCACGTGCACGCTCCGGTCGTCGGTTGGCGTTTGACGCGCACGGTGCCTTTAATCGCGTTGCTTAGAACCTAGCTAAGCAGCGACGGCAGTGGCGCTAAGCCAACCGCCTGCTATAGTAGAGCAGGTCACGAACTGTTTCGCTTATTTGGCAGCAGAATCAGTAACGGACGCTCGGACGGACGGACGGACCTATGGATGGCCTAGCTACTAATGTCGAGAAGAGCGGCGCAGAGGAAGCGATACGAGTGGCATTCCTGGCAGCGGCGCGGCGAGCGGCAGCGGCAACGAATAGATTCGATCGACGTATCCACCTCTCTCTCGAGCGAGATGGAACCTCAAAACACCCCTCCATGGGAGTTCGTGGCAATGGCGAAGCTGAAGACGACGACGACAACGACAGCGACAACAACAATGACCAGGAGAACAACATCGAGTACAAAGACAACAACAACAATAATGAAGGTCAAAGATGACAACAACAACGACAACTACAACATCAGCAGCGACATATAGACGCCTCAAAACAGAGACCCTTTTACCAAGAGAACAGTGTGTTCCTCCTTATTCTCCTTCTTCTTCCTAGTGTATGAAACACCCATGTAGGTACGCAGGAGCCTTCCTGTGTATGTGCATACGTGTATGTACAGACATGTACACGTTCACGTGTTTACGTGTGGCATTGCTACTACGTGGCTATGAGCGGTTACGGTACAGCATGTTGACGCTAGCGTAATAGCGGTCTGGCAGCAGTCGGATCAGGTAGACAAGCTAGAAGGTCCTCAGGCGGGCTGATATGATCAGGCTGATGTGGTGGTAGAGTCCTCACGAGCTACCGACGACGACGACGACGACAACAACAACAACAATAACAACAACAACTGCAACAATAACAACAACAACCGCAACAACAACAACAGCAAAAACAACAACAGCAACAACAACAGCAACAACAACAACAACCATAACGGCGTGCACGACCTCCACAATGTCCTAACGAATTTAACACGAACGCTTTGCCGTGTTGCCCCACCGTCGGGCAGTCGTGGGGATGAAGGGGAGCATGCTACTCGATGGCTTTTTTTTCTTCTTTTCCTTCGTCGTCGTCTGTTCGTTTTCTTCACCTTCGCTCACTTCATGTTGGTCGCCTGAAGCACCAGCGGCGATTTTGTGATCTGGTGCTCCGTCGCGAGAAAGAGAGAGAGAGAGAGATTACGACGCTCGACGTCCTCACGACAAATAATTGTCGGTGCGGTGTCGGCCGTGAAATTAGCAGCGCTCATTTCTCTCTCTCTTTCTCGCTTACCTTCTCTCTGTCTATCTGTTACTACAGCTAATAGTAGTAGTAGTACAACAACAACAACAACAACTGTTACTACAATTAATAATAATTCAGCTCATTGGCGGTGGGGCAGCGGCGGTCGCGACCACCACCAAGGCGAGCGTTTGCCAACCGAACATCGTCATAGAGAGAGAGTGAACAGATTGTGCGAGCGAGCGAGAGAGAGAGAGATAGGCAGACCACAGGGAAGAAAAAACAGAAAAGGGAAAATAGGAGAAAACGTAGAAAAACAGAGCGTAAAGACAAGGAAGAAGAAGAAGAAGAAAAGAGCAATGACAACGACAACGACGAAGAAGAAAAGTGCGAAGATGACAATGAATGAAGAACAAGAGTTGACGACAGAGAGAGAGAGAGAGCCAGAGAGGGAGAAGGCGGGAAAGCAAGTGAGGATCAAATGAGAGAAGTAGCAGCAGCAGCAGCTTCAAAGAGCTCGGATAAAGTTGGCCTTCACAGGCGCTTGGTCGTCGTCGTCGTGACTTTTATCGATGGGTTGTTGCTATGTTGTCGTTGTTGTTGGTGGTAGTGGTGTTGTAGTTGCTGTTTTGTTGCTATTATTGCTGTTGTTGTTAACGTCGTTGCCGTTGCTGACGTTGTTGCTGTTGCTGACGTTTTTGACGTTGTTGGTGTTGTTTTTCGTGTTGCTTTGGTTGCTCGTATTCGTGCATTCGTCGCCTAGGTAGATGACCGCCGGCAATCCGTTCGCAGTCGGCGGCTGGTGGCCGCCGCGTTGAGTGGTGATGAAGACCGACCAGCAGCGTTGCTGTACCTCACCACCGCATTCTCATCTCACCTCACCTCACCTCACGGCACAACGTGAGGTGCACCGCCGCATCGCACCGAAGCCGAAAGAAGCCGAGCACGGCGGTGGCTGGCGGCGGCGGCGGCGGCAGCGGAAACCGCGTCAATCTAATCTAATTGACCGATTTGTTCGGCAGCTCCGAAAAGAGACTACAATGAAATAAATACGTCAGAGAGACACGACTGCAGCTGGTCGAGATTGCGGCCAGGAGAGCCAGATGATGATAATGATGATGACGGCGGTGATGATAATAATTCTGCTGCTGCTGTTGTTGATGATGATGATGACCATTATGACCACGACGAGAACCACGACGCATGACCCCGCAAGCCAATCAACAACAACAAGCAACAATAGCAACACCGACAACGAGAACAC
>QVRM01004045.1:0-150000 GCA_003439945.1 Dermanyssus gallinae | reverse complement strand
GATTTATAGCATCGTACGTATACTAACCGCTGCCTGTCATCGCTTGTCCTCTGTCTGCCTCGTCCTTCTCGCCATCATCACCACCACCACCACCCCCACCACCATGGGGCTGTCCGTGCCCAGTGGCGGCGTCGGCCCAATAAAGCGTGATCATTGTACTATACTTACTTATACGTGTGTGTGTGATGTTGGATGATAATGACGACGATGATGATGATGGCGCTGGCACGGGCGCGGGTGAAACTGACGGAAGACTTTAAATCCTTTTCATCCGTTTGCCCGCCGGGGGGCGTCGACGCCCTCTGGCCCGCGCGTTCGGCCGGCGCTAGTCGCGGTAGGGCGTTTGTCGGTGGTGGTGGTGGTGCTTTAAAGCGAATCGTCTCGCGAATGTGATCACATGAACACGTGATCGTGAACAATGCGTACTTCAAGCGTATCAAGAAGTAACGGCAGCGTTAGCAGTTGGACTCGAAGTAATAGTAACTAGTTGTTGTTGTTGTTGCTGTTGTTGCAAAGCCCCGCAGTAGTGGTTAGGGTTGCTGCGCTATGGTGCATGTATAAATTAAGGAAGCGGCGACAGTAAAAGGAAGAAGACACAGAAATGGTGAATATGCTGATGATCATGATAGTGATAAAGATGATAGTTGTAAAAGTTGTAATAATAGTAATAGTAATAAATAATAGTAATAATAATAATAATAATAATAATAATAATAATAATAATAATAATAATAATGAGAAACAGATTCGTGCAACAGTACCAAGCAAGGGTACCACCACCACACAACCGACACCGTCAATCAGCACGTAGTGTTGACATCTACGCATGGCGTTGTTGAACAATAGTTAAACAATTATAGATTGGCATATATTATCGATTATACATACAGTAAAAGTTTACCGTAGCTATCTAACCTTTGCCGAGGACTTCGGATAGCACGCAATTCTACGGCTACTGCATAAACACTATGGTAGCAAGGCCAACAGAGCCACAGTTATAACGTTACTGACAAGTGTGTGTTTTTTTCTCATTATCCTTCTCCTCATCCTGTTTCCATCGCCCCCTCCCGCCGTCGAGAGGATCATATCAATCTGACGAGTGAGGTGTCCTCACTACCGCATCAAACGAACTAGCCACGAGCATTGTTTGTGCGATGCACGAGCTCCTATATTGTGCCTGTTCTTCTACCCTGTATATCTGGCAGGGCAACTCAAAAAGAAGAAAAATAAAAGCTAGAAATCGGCCGGCGAAGCAGCAGCAGCGCCAGCAGTCGCTTGGTCGATTGATTAACCGCTGTTAACTATATTAAGGCTATTGCTTCGACGTCACACACGATATTGAGGCGAAAAATATAAGCCGCCACAACAACAACAACCGTAATGTAAGGACGAATAACAGGGAATACAACAACCATATTAATAACAATGTAGAACCCAATGACAGGAGCAACGACCACCACAGCCACAACAACCATCACAACAACAACAATACCAAGCAAGACTACACTGGCGCGCTATATGGATCGCGCGTGTTTGTGTATTGATGCGCACGCCCTTCTCTTTTCTATATATATCTCTCTCTCCCCGCCTCTTCTCCCTCTCTCCCCCGTCTCTTCCCCCTCTCTTCCCCCTCTCTCTATCTCCCCCATCTGCCCACTCTCTCCCTTTCTCTCTGTCTTATGCCATCAGCATGAGCGGTCGAGGTCGTCGCTGAGCATCAAGGCCGGCATGACCCGGTTCTTGTCGTCGGCGGCGGCAGCGGCGCCGGTCGTAGCGGTCGTAGCAAGATGTTCCTCCACCCACATTACGATCATTATTATGGGTGGTGACCTGATGAAAAAAAAAGAAAGGCGACCGACACTTTCATCGACGGCAGCGACGGCAGAAGCGACCGCCGATACACGCATGCATCATATATATGCATATGGACAGACAGACAGACGGATAGACATACAGACTGTCTGTCTAGCTAGCAGCACCATTAACCTCGTAATCAATGCGTGCCTTCCAGTGGATTCATCGTGGAATCGCCGCGTTGACTGAAGCTTGCCTCTGAGTCGACTCAACTAACTTGAGCGATACGCACAATACGGCTCATCGCGGCATTGCTATTGTTTGTTGTTCAATCGTATGCTAACAAAAGTGAAGAAAGTTGAAAAAAGATTGTGACGAAGATTGTTGTTAGGAAGAAAAAAAAAAAAAAACGTGTTAGAAGAGGTGTTGTATCTTTCCCGGGAGAAGTTCGCCTTACTTAGTTCGAACGACGACATCGGTGACGAGATACGATATCGCTGTCGCCGCGGTATCGTTTCTCGTCTGCAGCAGCAGCAGCAGCAGCTGCGGCGGCAGCAGTAACGTGGAAGCAGCGGGTGAGGGGTTCGGGAGGGGGTATTACCGCGACTAGCATTTTGATAGCAGTTTGAGTTGCCCCACAGTGGAGTGCAAAGTGCGCGGACAGTGTTCGCGCCACCACTGTTTCCTATAATGTTTCGCCTACGTTTCCCTAAATCACGGGTCAGCGTACAGGACGGTGGAGTCCGCCACCTTCGCCAGTAGCCTTCTGGTGCTTTCCCTGCCGTTGCCCAGTTAGTGAGGCCAAGTCAACTTATGGGTCCTGTACCGATCGGCATGATTCTCCACAAGAACGCAAGTACCGCTCTCATTGGCCTGGTAGTAACGCAGCCGTTGCGACATAAGTCACGCACAATGGCCAGCCCGCCAGACATGCCTGCATGCCCAATGTCACGTCAAAGTACTTGACTTTCTTCTTCGTTGTTACGGGATGATGACCGTTGAGACGCAGAACAACTTCTTCTTCTTCGCTAGTCAGAATGAGCCAGAATGAGCAAACCACGTAACCACAACTAGCTGTACTATGTCTGTTAGCAGTTCAATCTTTTTCCCAGCAAGAAAATGATAGTATCTTATATATATATATATATTTTTTTCTTTCTTTTAAAGGGCACAGATCAATTGATGCTGACTTGTTCATTGACTGATGTAGTAAAAGGCTAATAAAAGGAGAAATAGAAAGAGAGAGATAGAGATAGAGGGGGGCAGGGGGCGACCTCTCTTCGTGTCGATCGGGATTGACGGGCGGAGAGGTAAGAGGAGGGGGCGTCGGTGTAGTGCGGGCGGCAGTAGACCCCCGATGTCCGATCCGAAGACGGGGCGATGTCCAGAAAGAAAACGGTAAGCAGACGACTCCGATTCAATGGAGTGGCTGCGACATCTGGGTGGACAAAACGACCGAAATATTCACTGTATCACGGTCTATGATGTCGACAAACGGTAGATAGAAGATAGCTTGACACGCCCGCAAAATCAGTGGGGTTGGAACGCTAAGCTGATCTGCCGCCCCCGCCGCTATAGTAGCCGCCAAGGTTAACAGCAGCCATCGACAGCGACACCAATAGCAGCAGCAGCAGCAGCAACAGCTACCGCTACGATTTGTTTTTATTATTAGCGATTTAACAACCTGCATGTCAGGCTGATATATACGAATAACAAGGATTTATTAATGAGGTGTTTTATATATATATATATATATATATATATATATATATATATATATATATATATATATATATATATATATAAGCTGTATTAGATCATAAATGGACAGAAATGCGTGGATGGATGCCTATCTATACATGCACAAATCGACAGAAGACTACCAGTGCGGAGACGAAACGAGACCTGTCGGATCTCCCGACCTGTACGCCCCCGCTGTTGTTGTTGTTGTTGTTGTTGTTAAGTGTTGCTAATGTCATTGTCTTGTCATCAGCTCTTAACAACAAGAACAACAGTAGTAATAGTAATAGTAGCAGGAGCAGCAACAACAGCAACGAGCACCGCAGTGACCCAGACATAACTGCCGGCACTATTAAAGCGGTTCAATGGCTAGTTTCATCGTGATTCAGCGGCACGCGATCCGAGTCTTTGTTCCGTTGCCTTTCACTTGCGTGCTACGCTCGACCAACCAACCCATCGGCGGCCGTGACATAAAGTTACAATTGATATAAATATGCCTATAATGTAGTAGGGGCAAAATGCCGCTGCTGCGTGGATAGTCAAAAAGCCGCCGTTCTAGCGGCTAGTCGAATACTACTACTACTACTATCTAGCAGAAACGACCTTTCTCCGTCGCATCGGAGACGTCGCCAACTATCTTGGACAGTGTAACTGGTTGTAGCCAGGACATGCCTCGATGTTAGAGGCTATACGTCGATAGATGTCGCTAAGGTGATCGTTTGATGGCGGAGAGATTCACTGAAGCGTCGTGAATTTTTTTTTACTTTTGCGGTACTTACCGTTACTCCTCTCCGAAGTCCCGGATCTTCAGATACCGTTCCGCCAGCCACTCTCTCAATGTATATGTATATATATATATATATATATATATATATATATATATATTTGCACGCAAACTTGCAAAACGAGGCATGCTGTGACACTTTTTTGGTACGGTGGTTTGTCGATAAGATGAGACTGGAGCTCTCGCAATTGCAGATCTATCGAAGATATGCCAGGATAAAAAGCTTGATACAACCACTTTTGGTAATTTTGCTCTCACACCAAAAGAAGACATTTCCGGCCCTTGTTCCGTTGGAAAAAAAATATTTTTTGCCGAGTTGTACTGGACCTCAAAGTTTGTTAGACAAATTCTGGGAGACCCTGTATATATATATATATATATATATATATATATATATATATATATATATATATATATATATATATATATAATTTATCCACGGAACTGCATTTCACAGCGTTTAAGTTCTCGGTATATATATATATATATATATATATATATTTGGTCATTAGATTGTTGCGTGTATTCCTGAAAATTCGAGCAAACTACCTGGACAGACAAGAGCTTACATCTTGCGCGTTTTTAGATCTCGCTTCTGTGATGGCAAAGTCGGGGCGGAAATGACTTACGCTCACACCAGAAAGGAGATCCTTTATTGAGCTACCACCACCACTAATTCATATATATATATATATATATATATATATATATACACTCAGATAGATCAACGGAGATATTCCTGTCGTATTGTCAACACGTAGTCATCAGGAGCTCATCTTCACACCTATCACGCCCCCGGAAATACCCGCTGCTCTACCAGCAGTAACGGCGGGGCGATTGGGCCGTTGGGGGGGGAGTCGGAGCTGCTGAGTCAGCTCTCATTTCAGAAGATGAATGTCGTTGCCGTCGTCATCGTCACCTTTAATGCGACTTATGATGAAAACGACAATAACAACAACTACAGCGACATCATCATCATCATCATCGTCATCATATAGATATAGGTGATTTGAATAGCGATCACTTCATGAAGGTGACGTTGGTATTCGCGCAGCTGCTGCTCATAGCGTAGCGAGGATTTTAAATATAATGATACAATGTCACTAGCTCTAAATTAATAATAATAATAATAATAGCACCAAGACGACAAGTAGGTGAGTGACAGACACGTCCATCGCCACATCGGACAAAGCAAATCAGTCAATCAGTCAGAGTTGTCCACTTAGTCCGTTCGAAGGAACTTCGACTTATTTCCCGCCGACGAAGGCCGCCGACGATCGGCAGCCGTGTCGACATGCCGACGTTGTTGTTATTTTTGTTGTTTTCGTCGTCGTTTCGTCATTCACCTGTCGAAGTCTGTCCTCGTGAAGTACCTGTGAGAGGGAACTCGGGCCGCCCGTTCTTGCATGTCTTGTGGGCGGGTGGCTGAGGTCAAAAATCGAATCTTAAAACGATTTCGTCACAGCTCTCACGGCTGTGCTAAGCGTAGAAATGGGGCACGCGGAGGCGGTCAAGACAGAAATGCCCGAGGTGACATAAAGCGGTGACATACAGGAGATAAACAACAACAACCAATATCCTATAATATAAAGAAATACTCCATGCTAGCCTTTAGCCATAGCTTTGATGGCTGCACAAATGTAATCCACTCATAAAAATAATAAAACCTATCTACCTATATCCTATTGCTGACCATGAACTGTGTAAACTAGGGTGCAAGGCAGGTTATGTGAAGAATGTTTGCATCAGATTTTTTATTCAGTCACACGGTTAAGGCTAACGATGTTGTAGCATGAAAAACTAAGAAAGTTGCTCTTCCTCCTTCTCTCTATCTCTCTCCCCCAGCTCCTTTTTTTTTGGCTCTCCCACTTCTCATTATAGTTCAAGTATGAATGTATTCTTTATTAACTATCAGCCTGCTATCATTAGCTATGCTGATGCTAGTTGTAGTTATTTTCGATCCACATCCAAGTGTCGTTGTGGTCGAAGCGTATTTCATCCCGCTGAACTATCTTTTTCTTTTTTGAATATATGGAAAGTTTCGGGAATTCATGATGCACATGCGTCGCTGGCAGCCGAGAATAGCAACTACAACAACAGCAGGAACAACGACAACAAGATCAGAAACAACAACAACAACAGCAGCAGCAAAAACAACAGCAACGGAAACAACAACAGCAGCAAAGACAACAACAGGAACAGCAATTGAAACAACAACAACAACAACAAGAACAACAACAATGAGGAGGACGAGAACAACAGCTTCCGACAGCGACGACGAGGTCCCGTGGCGCCGCTCGCCGAACGTGTGCCCCTATTCAGCAAATGTTAACCGGCGGTCCTGCAGCTACACCAACAATGTCTGCCTGTAACAATCGCGCCTGTAACAAAGCGGTCTCTCGACGATGAAGGAGCACATCTTCCTGGTGTCTTTACTACGTGTTGGTGAGCCAACCTCCCTCTGCGTTCTGTGTGCCCTTTAGATCGAGCAGCAGCAGCAGCAGCAGCACCACCAACAACAGAAACAGCTATTCACTCTCCCTGTCTCTTTCTGTCTGTCTCTCTAAAGTCTCTAGGCCTCAGCAGCAAGCAGTTCCGCTACGTGAGCTGAGGCCGCCTCTGCGACGTTCTCTTTCCGCCTGTGGAGCGCTTGATATATATATATATATATATATATATAAATATATATTTTTCTAGTACGTGTCTATATGTATATACAGGCTTAAACAGGCTACATGTCCCCTATTTCTCGACGCTTGCCGCGCTGGCCCGAATGAGCCAATGTTTTCGCTGAGCGCGTCAAACAGGTCAGCTGACTCATCTCTTCACTTTGTCTGATCGCCTTCTCACAACAACTTTTTTTTTTCATTATGCCGGAGATCATGGAAATAAAGCGACATAGTGTGATAGCGCTCCACACTTGGCGGCAAGAGTGTCAAGGACATTGTGACCGAGCTACAGCATCGTTAAGTCTACGAACAGCACGCGATACGCACTAATAAACAATAGAAGGATGCAAGCGCATCGGTAGCTGTGCGACACAACGGCGAACCTTTTGACTTGGAAATCTCGAACAACAGCTGGATGCAGATCATGAGGAGTCCTCCCAAAAGTAAAGGTCTACAAGATATGACAGGTTCATAGTCTTACGAATAAGCAAAAATATATTCGTTGCCAAAGAACTAACGCCCTTCTCTAACGCCTGTTACGCCGCTCGGGCCGAGCTTCCAAACATTGTCTTCTCTGATAAATCTGCAAGCGATTAAGCACCAGCTTCCACGAGGGATCATCTGATGTCAAGGACTAGAGAGCATTTCAACGCCCAATGGTTTACACTTCAGAGGATTTAGCGTCTTCCTATAAGGCCAACGAAACTCAGGCCTGACTCGAAGTTTATCTTTCTGTCTGAGGAATGGCCACCGCACTTGCCGAATTTGAACCCGCTTGACTATTCCCTGTGGAGGATACTTGACGCCAACGTGGTTTCCAGGAGACCACTTCATATTGAAAACTGGGACGTATTTTGAGCACCAATAAAGAAGATATTTGTGAAACAATTTTTATTAATTAATATTAATTGTTGTTGGTCATTGTTGGAACCCCACAGAAATCTCAAAGCTGCTGCTAGTACTTTAGAATTGCTTCCCCGGGCCGTTCGCTTGTCGAACAAGTGGGCCCCCCATTCACCTGTACTGGTACGCTCCGGATCACGGTGCGTTCGTGTATGTAAGTGTCTATGTATGTATGCATGTATTGGGGTGTCCGTGGACTTCCGGTCTCTCCGGTTCCGCTACACGCGGTCACGTGCACCGTTGGCGTTGCATTTTTGACAAGTCCAGCGTGTAAAGTTCCAGGTGGAGTACGTCAATCGCTAATCGCTTTAGCGCCTTGTTTGTTCCATTGTGTAGACGAGTCAGTCTACCAGCCAGCCAGTCTGCTAGCCAATTTGTTAGTTTGTTAGATAGCCAGTTACTCACCATTCCGAGGGTCATTGTGTTTTGCTGGTCGTCCGTCGGCAGCTTGACGAATTTGTGACGCGCGGGTCGCGCGCAGAACACCCCAGCTACAGGTTCGTGCACGATACAGTTCCGTATCCGTGCGGGCACACACAGAATCTCTATCTCTCTCTCTCTCTCTTTCTCTTCCGATGTATCTCTCTCGCACACAAAAAATATGACACTGCTCGTCTCTGGCCGGACGAGTTTGAATTCTCGCGCGATCTCGCGTTCGTTCTATCACACTCTCTTTCACGCACTTGCTACGACACGAATTCTATCTAGCCTGTGCTAGTCGTGCTCTCTTAGCAAGCTCTTCTTTCTGTCTTCCTACGCAAGCTCCAAATTACTGAGCCAAATTAAACCACCGCCACGCTGTTTTTATTTAGTCCAGTTATGCGGGTAATAATACCGCGTCACCATAGATGATCCAGTAGTAGTAGTAGAACGTAGTGCTATGAAAAGACGTTATTGTCGTCGTAGTAACAGTTCGTTGCAATTAAATTCGTTTTTGTTTGTGCCGCCGCCACCAAGACAATGCTCCTAGTCGAGAGACTTTTTCGTCGTATAGTTGTATATTTCCGGATCGATTCGAATAGGTTGTTTGACAGTTCTTATATATGTGCTACAGATGTGTACTGTTGTGATTGTGGCAGCTGGTGGCGCTGCTGCCTCGCACTTAAAATATATATCGAACGATTTGCAGCACTTTGGCGCTGCTGCTGCTGCTGATGTTGTTGTTTTGTGTTGGTGGTGTCCGTTAGGCGAAATTCAAGCTGGATTCACTCGTGGGAATCACATAGTCCGAGCATCGTCGTCGAGCATCAAGAATCATCGAGGGTGTCACTCCTTGCGTTCACTGACTCCAGTCCAACAACACCGCGTCAACACCACAAATACAGCCGCAAAAGTGCCAAAAACATAAGTGCCACCGATGCACCAGCAGTGGCACTGCCACGACCACCTACTTCGTCTCTCCGAGTGTGGTCTGAGTGAGCTTCTTTCTTGTCGAGTGGGCCAATCGAAGGGGCCGGAGGTGATCTTTTCTTGAGATCGCACGACACTTGTTACAATAACCACAACGACAACACCAACACAGTCATCGAATTTGACAACCAAAAACCGGTCCCGGACCGACAGCCTCTGGGGGGGGGGGGCGGGGGGGGGGCACAAATCAATATACACAAACGTATTGCGTATATACATACAAACGTGAACACCCAAACATACGTCCGAAGATGATTCACGCAACAGTATGACCTAGCACGTCATCAGCCAAGTAAGCTTGTCGAGTAAAGAGGTACAACTCCAACGCGAAGATCGAAATTCTTGATGATGATAATGATGTTGGTCGTGGTGTTGATGGTGATGCTGAAGATAGCGATAATGATGATAATGGTGATGATGATAGAGGCAATGGGTCAATCGAATGTACGCATAGATAATCCTCGTCGTGACGTAGAGGTCATTGGTGCACAATGCACCAACCAACATTAGTCGTAGTAGTAGTTGTAGAAGTAGTAATAGAAGTGCCTGTTCGATTTCTGTTCACGTAACGCTTCAAAAATCTTCGCGCACAACCGCACGGCTTCTTCTTCTTCTTGTTGTTCTGCTTCTGCTGTTGGGTTGGTGTTGCTCGTACATCCACAAGCTTACCAACAACACCACCAATACTGAAGTACCACTTTCACCACTAGTGAAGAACTAGCCAGTTATGACCTAACGAACTCTTTCTTAATCAGTCGTAGTCAGCATGAGCTGTTGTTGTTGCTGCTGCTGCTGCAATAATGATGACCGCCGCTTTCTCGTCGGTCTCCTGTTGCGCACATTTGCAGAGATTTGCAGTTAATCGACTGCGGCGGCGGCAGCAGCAGCGGCAGTAGCAGGGAATAACAATAGCAACAACAACAACAACAACAATGACGACGACGACCACAGCAACAACGACATCAGCTACAACAACAACGACAGCAACAACAACAACGACAACAACAGGAGAGGCAGTTGTCTGATTGATTGACTGACCGGTGTTGTTTGTTAATGGCAAATGGCAATCACAAATCGCTGGTTACAGCACGCGCACGTCATCACCGTCGTCACCGTCGTCGTCGTCGTCGTCGCGTTTCGTCGAATCGTCGTTATCCAGTCCTGCTCCGACGGCAATTTGACGTCAACTGAAGTCGGCCAGAAGTCGGCACCACTGGCGCTCCTGCAGAAGTAGCGGCGGCAGCAGTGGCGCTCCCGGTGGCAGCGGCGGCCGCAGCAGCCACGGCAACGTAACGTCGGCTAACGTCGGTTGGCGGGTCTCACCGCAGCAGCAGCAGCAGCGGCTGGTACCGTGCAAAAAGTACCCGTAGTAGTAGTAGTAGGAGTCGGTAGTACCACGTGATGGTACTGCGGTAGCCGCCGCCATAGCAGCAGCGGCAGCAGCAGCCGCAATTTCGGGTCGATTTGCAGCTGTCGCCTGCCAGCCTGGCTAGTTTCCGTTCGTGCGGTGGACGCCGCTGCTAAACGCTGGTGGTCGTGCGCCGCGCTAGACTCCGCCCACCTGTGCGTGCCCTTTCCTGCCGCCGTCGGCGGGCCACCAATCGACGATCGTTGCGGCCGGCGAGAACTCGCCGCCAGACAAAGTCGAGTAGGCGGGGCCAGAGAGCAGCTTGAATGAAGAAGCGTTTGCCAGCAGCAGCAGCAGCAATAGTGCTGGTATCGAGCAAAAAGAACGCACCCGTTCTGCCAGTTAGTCAGTCGGCTAGAGGCAGTGCGATGGTGTGGTGCGGTCGCTCAGATGGTTTTTTGACGGATTTTTGTTGCTGGTGGTGGTGGTGGTAGTGGTAGTATTTGCGGTCCTCAAGAATGGCTCGTTGACGACACATTCTTAGCCCAGTTCAATAAACAGACAGAGAGAGAGAGACACGTTGTTAGCAAATCGAGCGTCGCAAATCGCATCTATCGCAATCATTGACAGTTACTTATATTATTATTATTATTATTGTGATTTACTGAACCAGAACACCAAGGGCCAAGTTTTTCTCTGCCGGTTTGGTGGCGCTACTGTTGCTCAAGCCGTATTCTGGTTAATCGATCGTCTTGATCATTTTAGGTAGTCCTGCCATTACCATCAGCATCATAAGTGACAACAACAACAACAATATCGGCTAAGAACAACCAAAGCAATATCGACTAAGAACAGCCACAGCAATATCGACTAACAACAACAATAATCACGCTTAACAAAAATAACCGGAGCGGTGACAGAACAATTGCAGTTGTACTTATTCAAGGAACATCTACACTAACTAAGAGAAGTTTGTCTCGATCGTGCACCATCACTTCATTTCCGTAGTGTGTTAAAGTCTGGCTCGTACCAATATACACATCTAAAAAATAAAACATTGTGCCTTTGAACACGACGACTGCGATGCGTGGCATCACGGTCCACATGATTCATTTCAGTTGTTTGAATAACGCCGCTGGCAGACAGAAGCTCACTTTTTGTCTTGCTGTTCCAGACTTCCAAATTAATAAATTTTATTAAAAATAATCCCAATGCCCGGCAAAACGCTGGAGGCTCGACGCAGGAAGAAGAACCGCCAACAGCATGCACTACTCAGTGCAGTAGTGCATGCTGCATGCGTTCCTAGTCAATAATAAATGTCTGCTAACCTTCCTCTTGTAGTAGTGTGGCACTCACTGCTAAGGCGCTCTCCTCCCTCTACGCGGCTCCCGAGGAGTAGATCCCGCTCTCGGACGGTTTGATGAGATGCGCCACCAGTTCCCAGTAAGACTGGAGAACGGGGACATGACTGTTTTTTAATGGATGGATGGAGCCCCACACTACCAGGCCCAGCATCTTGCAGCGAGCTTCCCCGCCGTGGTAACCATGCGTGCAACTGCGCTTTCCAATTAGTCCTCTAAAAGAAAAATAGTGTAGCAGTCATTGTTTTGTCACCTGTTACGTTTTGGAGCGGGTATTCCACGAGTGGTTATCGCTGCTGACCCACCGCCTTAATTGATTATCGGCAACCAGTGCCCCGTGCAGAGGCACACTAAGCCAGAGACGACAGCAACAACAACACTAAGTAAACAACAACAACATCATCACCATCAACACCAAGATCATCACCATCAACACCAAGATCATCAACAACAACAGCATCAACAACAACAACAGCAGTAGCAGCATCAACAACAACATCATCACACTCAACACCAACATCATCAACAACAACAACAACAACGGCAGCACTAACAGCGACGTCCTCATTAACGACCGCACAGTCGTTTCGATGTCTTAAGCGCGTTTCTACCTTCGAATTGGAACAGGCCGCCTCTGCTAGCGGCAGCAGACGGAAGGGAAGCAGGCAGGGAAGGAGGCAGGAAGCATAAGTACCGTAGCACATGTGGTAGTTGTGTCGGTAGCGGCTGGCGACCAACCCAGCCATCCATCTGCCGACGATACGACGGCTGCCACAGGCTGGCCATAGGCTGCGGCAGAGTTGGCGGTCCCTCTATGCTCGTCGTATATTGGAGTTCGCTTAGAGGGCGGGTCAAGCTCGTCGGAAAGCAGCAGCAGCAGCCGCCGCCACAGCACGTTGGCGCTCTACTGGCGGCGGGAAAGTGAATCGATACGAGGAAGCAAGAGGACAAAGAGAGGACACCAAACAGGCGGGCACTCGTCTTTGACTGGCTTTGACCGGCTGGATGGCTGATTGGCTGGTTGGCTGGCTGGCCGAAAGACTAATTAAATCTCGCGACTGTCGTCGAGACACTGTCGTGGCGTGCACGGTACGGCATTCGCGTGCGCCTTGTGGCGACCGGAGGAGACGAACACAGGTTCAGCACGGGTTCGATTCCAGCCCGTTGCACACATTTATAGTTATGGGGTGCGTCTGACGAAGCAATGCGAAAACAATTCCGTCAACCTGAAAAATGATATTTATATATATATATATACATATATCTTGACCTGGCAAAAGCGCGGCAGGACAAGATCACCAAATATGACGTCGAGTTCCTAAGAGCGGCGCTCCCCGACCCGCAAAAACCTCGCAGATTCGGATCCATCACTATCTCGATGAGTGGTGTATGGGACTTCGAATCTGCGAGGACGCTCTTGGGGCTCGGCGTCACGAAGAGGAATCTTATGGATCTTACCGTTTTAACGTTGCAAGGACCCTTGAGGATATACCGCTCGCACCGGATCCATAAGAGCGGGGGCTACCATCAAGCAAGGACACGGACAGCTGATTCTTAACCTCACGTGACACCTTTTTACCACCATTTTTATTAAGGCGAGCACTGCCGAGTGTGCAAACGTATTGTATATGATTAATAAATCATCACAATATTTTCTATATATATATATATATATATATATATGATGCCTATTTCACTCAAGTTGGGTATAATAAACAGTTCAAAAAGTTTTCTACATAATGCTCTATCTTCATCACGCTTCCGGCAAAAGAAGTAGTGCAACGATTTTTTATCTAGTGCTGTGCATTTCACCTCTCTGGTGTTCACAAATAACTAGACGAAATCCAGACAGCGACGTACTCGCGAACCAAATGACGCCTTCTTAGTGGCTTCTTCTAAACAAGCGAACAAATTTGTTGACTCATTCGAAGTATTTGTGCCGTATTTCCCCGCCGGCTTCTAGAAGAATATTAACTGCTTGGTTATGAAAGTGGTGCGAACTAGTACGCCAACTGAGAAACGTGCGGCGTCGCTTTTCCAGACAGGTGTTCACTGAACAATGCATATGCGCAGTGCCTGGAGAGTTTTCTGTACACTCGTCTCAAAATATAGACGCATCGATAGTTCATCAAGAACCATTCGACCCGATGTACCAAGCGCTTCCTTACAGTCAGAGGAGTTATCGCTCTATCAAACGAGAAGTTATGGATCCCTGATGTTCGATCGAAATTTCTGTGAGCAACGCTCATGATGATAAACCATTCCTTCGCTGAGACCATCAGCGACCATGCTGCCAAAGCAAACTGTTGGGGAAGCTCTAGTAATTTAATTAAATTTGCTTATGCTTCCACTCTAAGCGTCCCTGATTTAGAAAGGGTGACATATGTCTTTAGGTATACATATCAAGCAAATAATAAATCCAAACCCATCTACTAGACAATCGAAACAATCTGCTCAATTTTTTTAGGAACGACTTGCCAACAATTAGCTTTTTACGCGTTTGCCTTTTTGTGGAAATAAGGTCTGCTATTACTAGAGTGTTGCATCCTAATCTGCATCTGCACCTATATATATATAGAGAGAGAGAGAGAGAGAGAGATCGTCGCCTGGTTGCGTTACAAACGAACGGTCCAACTTATTCTCCTGACACTTGCAGATTCTTACCTGATTTTCTGTAGCGTTTTGGACTCCGTAGTTTTATGACTCGATCGGTACGGTACGTGATTGTCGCACTTTTGCCAATCGTGACTGTGTGACACGAACCCTTCTGCTCGACTGCCTCTGTACTGGTAGAAAGGTCCAGTCATTCATTTGGACTCAGCCTCGATCCTCTAACACCAGCAGTACGACTGGTTCTCCTAGTGCTCTACTTCGCCTCAGCGTGGATTTTGTCTCATGGGTATCGTGCATTGAAACGACTCACCGTGTCGTGACGGGGGTATTGTCTCTCATCTCAGTTATAATACTGAAATTGTTGAGTAGCACATGGTTCACTGATACTTTAGGCAGCTTTCAAAGCAAATATAATAGTAGTCACACGAAATGACAAGGCCGTTTATGTCTTCGTCACCAACAAATTAGGCTTGGTAACAATCGTAACGAGTACGCCTAGTCTAGGGGACATAAACTTAAAAGAACGGTGATATCGGTAAGCCAGGCAGAGCTTTGTCTGTTCCAAGAACAACGCAAACGTGGTGGCCAGCGCAGTTTAACAGGACCGCCGGGGAGGAGAGAAGTGGCCTACTTCCTTTAGCTTATATGCATTTATTTGAGCAAGAGACATCGCGGCCAGACGTCGAAACCTATCACTGGCATCGCCGAAAAATATCACTGCTTGTGCTGCTGGTATTGTATGAAAATATTGCATGATTGAGAAGGCATCGCTTGAATCGTCCATCCGAAACGTTGCATTGGCCCTCGCATGCTCATTGATCGGAGATGTGTTTTCTCAGCTAAAGCACTAGAGGGGACAAGGATGGCCGACCACACACACACACACAGGCTTTTAAGTTTACGACTAGCAACGGTCAATGGAATGCACATTTACACATAGACCCTTCTTTTCTAGCAATCAATATTTTGTCTTTGAAGCAAAAGTGTTATCTACCGTCAAGAGAGATTCGGTAGCTTTTGTTTTTGATCTCGCTACAAGAGACACTTTAATTTCGACCTCGTCTCAGAACAACATTGAAAATTGAACGCACAAACCTAAAACCACTAGCGGATTCAATCCAGGTCTAGGAGGACATCGGAAAGATTTAGGACCGGCGCTGTTGCATCACACATTGGCGATAACTTATACGTATGTTCATCATTTATTAAATAGCGTTGTTATATGCAATGATTTGAGACTTGATCGAAAATAATATCGTTCTAATAACGTCATTTTTCAGGTAAAAAAGTTGCCCTTCCTGTTCAGGGTTTACGAGCGTGACACTGACTCCCCAGACTACTGCTTCAAGTAGATGCATTGCTACTCCCAATTTCTTAACTAAATAACTCCTAATTTTAATAAGTTTTCTAACAAATCGTTCATATGTAGTCTGCCTTTAATGTGCGTGTGTGCGTGATGTCACAGGAAGCTAACGTTCTTTACTTTTACTCTTTAACTGTACGGCGGTATTAGTGCGACCAACTGTTGAACGAAAACAAAAACATTTCGTCTCGATTCTGCTGTCGACGTCGTGATTGTCATCCTTGCTGATGAATCTCTTCTACAATACTTTATTGTCGTTATCATCATCATCATCATCATCATCCTCATCACCAAATTGACATTTGTCGTCTTTAACTGAGCCCGCCGGCTATGCGTCCGCTTTAAAAAAAACGCGCGAAGCCGCGAATTGCATCAACCCTGAGAATACCTTGCGTGCCATCGCATAGCTATTTCGTACCTGCTGTAAGGGCAGAGCGGGAAGATCAGCAGGGGGTGATCAAGAAAGAGAGGCGGAGAGAGAGAGAACGGGTGCCAATCACATACGTCAACAGGCAGGCCTCCACACTTGGTCGTGCGATTAACAAGCGTCTGAAGTGCCTGGAACACATTTATTTAGATGACCGCATAAATTGAGCAGGAACGATTATGCTTGACCTATAGTGAACTGTTTTGGAGTTTGTAAGTCGGAGCGTCACCGGAACAAGAATGGCGTGCAGTGATGACGCCGTTATGTGGGGACTGGTGCCTGTCGGCATGCAAGTAGTCTAACGTTAGTTGTCTTTGCTTACCAGACACGCCGTAATGTTTTCTGTACACTCCCCTATCATACAAACATTGCTGTGTATATGTATGTATGTATTTATAAATATATATATATATATATATATACGGACCTAGTTGTATATATATATCTTTTTTTTATTAGAGATTTATTGGTGACATGCACGATGCACAGTGGGCGTCGTTGGTTAAGCCACAGTACTGTGAGCAGATATATAAATATATATATATATATATATATATATATATAGAATAACAAAATTACTAATAACCCAGAAACGTACAAATCAACAGCATAAAGTTTGCGTTTGGTTGGAATCGTGGCAATATGTCGGTCCAACGTTATGTGTAATGTGTGTAACTTTGTGCTGGGCATCGTCGTGGTGCCTAGTTTTTGCGTTTCATTTTTAGCCCTGTCATGCCCCATTATCGCATGGCGTGGCCGAAATGCACTGACGTACGTGGAAGGATCGATATCAGTGTTAGTCCATACGAGTGTCTTTCCCGCATTTAGAACGGAAAATAAAAGTTGACAAGTGTAAATCACAAGCAGAGCGAGAGGGAGAGAGGGTGGTCTAGGGGATTAGTGAGGTAGTCATGGTTGTCGCCGGTTCAATCCCCCGATGTTGATTGCATTTTCTTTGAGCGATGTTCATTGACAATATATAATACACTATATACATACCGCTGAGAGTCAGCGGCCATGCTGCCACAAGGACTGTTGAAAAATCCTAGATATCTCAACAGATCCGGCCCTTGATGCATTGAATATATGTATGCCACACGGTAATTCCAAGCCCATAAGGGACGGTGAATGGTTTAGATTTAAAAAGAACCTCAAACATGTTTTTAATGTTAAAATATTAACTATTTTTGTTTAATTCTAAAATATATATATATATATATATATATATTTTTTTTTTAGTTTCCTAGAGAGAGTCAGCTATTTTTCACAATCTTACTAGCATTTTGCTATCCTTCATCAAGTTGTTACATTTTTGGGGTACCAACTTTTGTACCATGTGCTTGAGCATGTACAGTGGCTTTGACTGCTAATAGCAAGCCATCAACAGTTATCGTGCCGTCAAGTACAGCAAAAGGTACAAAAAGTACAAAAAAAAATTCGATGGTATGTCATCTCAAACAGCTACACCATTCCCATGATCATGTTTTATTTGCATCACTTACTCTCATTAAGTTAATACAGCTGCGATTACTGCTGCTCGATATATAAACTCATTCATATTGTTAACGCTTGAGATGTAGTGGCAACTTTATGTGGTTGCCTCATCCCCAGGGCACCATAATTATGACCGTGAAGTTCCCCCTACACAAGGCCCTACAAAGGAAGACCAAGGCAGTTAGTTATCTGAGACGGTTATTGTCTCAGATACACCCGTACAGTCGCTTCGCACTGGTCTCTTTCTTGCTGGGCGGCCCTTTTTTTGGTCTGCTCGAAGAGCCCGAAGGGACTTTTCGTTAATAGCCGTCTTGCTGTCGATAGACGGAGGTCGCAGTTTCCATTCAACGTTACCGGTCTCCGAGAGCTGAAGTCTGTGTGTGTGCAGTTGTTGCAGGCTCTATTTGTCTGCTTTATGACATACATGCTTGCTACCCAGCTCTCAGGTACACGTGATAGATACAACGGTGCTAGCTACTGTATCCTGTGCCAGCCTACGCTAATTATTATTGCATGTTAAACACTGTTACAATTGTGACGTGCAAACGATTGTCGCGTCTTTCTTTTAAAGAATCGCCTTACTCCATGGCGCCTAAGGTGGATGCCGCTTTCCCTCGGCAAACCGCCAAAGACAACATTTGCCTCACGAATTGACCCTCTCTTCGATCGCTCGTGAACTCGATCACTTAATTCTTTGAGGGACACTTGGGTTTGCTTGTTGATTGGTCTTAGTGTCTCCTTATCAATAAGCACAAAGATGTATCTCATTTCCAGTCCAGCGTATTCACTCCTTTGCTTACTTCCGCGTGTCTCGCTAACCACCCCGGCTCCCCATGTTATTATGATTGCTTAAGCGTTACAATTTTGAGGTGTAAAAGTGTACTCCTTGTTTTCTCCTAGCTCCTAATTATTATTCTATGGAACCGACAATACAACCGGCGTTTCCTCGGCACACTGTAAGCGACAGCAGTTGCCGTAAAAACTCGCCTTTGCGCCGATCGCATGTGAGATCTACTCAGCTCACTGATGAATCTCTTGGTTGCCTTTCTAACCGGACTCATTATTTCCATAGATATTGGCACCACGAAGTAGCCTATCTCCAGTTCCTGGTACTTGCGTTTTTCCCATTTTCTGCGCCCATAGCGGCATTGTTACACCGTCAGGTTTTTTTATCGTCATCAAGTCCTAATCTGGGCTCGAGCATGCTTGGCATGCCAGCCCTGCGTAAGGCTCTTCTTAGAATTGCATTTATTTCAGCATGTCTAAAATATTTACCATGGCACTTAATGCAGCTAAGACGGTGAAATTTATCGTCAGTTACTGTACCACATTATTATTATTATTATTATTATTATTATTATTATTATTATTATTATTATTATTATTATTATTATTATTATTATTATTTTATTTATTATCACTTTTGTTCAATTAGTATAATTCCTTGGTGTAGATCTTTGCCACACCTTCATTGTTTACCAGTTCAGCCCATGGAATCCACAATAAAAACCGTGTTTCCCTTACAGATAGCGTCTGCTCAAAAACTGTGCTTCACGTCGAATTCCTTTGATTCCTCAAATGCGTTAGGCTAAAGCTTTGGCTAAAGGCACCAATCAGATCCCTCACTAATGGGTCGCCCAGGGTCTCCATTGCGATAGATACGAAAATGTTTCCCTTAGCCAGTTCAGAATGTTGGCGTCTTGTCACAGTTTCTACATGTTCCGCTACCCATCCGTCATTAGCAGTTGTGCATCAAACTTTCGAATGCATAACTGTTTCGCGACTTTCGCCTAGCTAGTTGGCATTGATTGGCTTTGTCGAACATGTCGTCGAACATCGTGTCGTAAGGATGTTAATCAATGGGTTATGCACAAATTTAGCTGGAGCAAATTAGCAGAACCCACGGAAAAGTGCCACGCTGTCCTCAACGATGTTCTCAGTTGAGCCTTGCAACAGGCCGGTTACAGTGTTACCCTCAAGCTCATGTCATCGACTAGCGATAGATGCACAAGCGACCTCTCCAGACAGATATAAATACGGTGATGTTTTTGGCTGTCGATCTGGAACCTTCAAAATTTTGCGCCCTAAAAATTAACAAACATGTTATTTTAATAATAATAATAACAACAACAACAACAACAACAATAATAATAATAACAATAATAATAACAACAACAGTTTTATTATTTAAAGCATCAGGTTGAGGAGGTAGTATCGCTCAAGGGAACGGAGTCTGGCGTTGTTTATTTAGTTGTCTTTGCCTGGGCACTTGTCAACTGGGTGGAGTGTCACTATTTTGAGTTTTCATATGCCTCGTCTGAAAAACTAGCCGACATATTTTAAGCAGCACTATATATATATATATATATATATATATATATATATATATATATATATATATATACATATATATATATAAGCGAATGAGCATGTCTCTTTCAATTGGTGACCCAGGAACGTACAATCCGGCCGGGTGGATACGCGCACAGACTATAAATAGGGTGAGTGTCCAGTGGTGATTTTTCCCCTACTTTGCAATCTTACGTCTACCAACAATAATAGTAAGAATCACACACACATACACACACAGACACACACTGGGGTCTGGGGGAAGTCGGGAGGTGTTTAAATTTATGAATTACAACTAGTTGGAATAAGAGCGCGGCGACGACTTTTCAAAACATTTCCCACCGTTCGAGTGAATGTCACAGAAAACGTAGTCGGTGTCATTGTTGTCGCCGTTGTTGTTAATGCCGATGTTGTCGTCGTCATCATCGTCGTCGTCGTCGTCGTCGTTGTTGTTGTTGTTGTTGTTGTTGTTGTTTTGTTGTTGTTGTTGTTATTGTAGGCATAGTTTTCTCGTTGTCATTTGAAGGGTCACCTAATCGTTCACTGAATGCCTCAGATGTACCACCGTTGCTGTTTTGCTGTTGTTCTTATTATTGCTGCTGCCGTTGTTCTTATGTTTGTTGTTGTTGTTGTTGTTGTGTTTGTTGTTGTTGTTGTTGCTGCTGCTGCTGCTGCTATTGTTGTTGTTGTTGTGTTTGTTGTTGTTGCCACTGCTCGTCCGTCGTTTTTGTTTTGTTGCGCTTCGTTCTTCGTTTGTTGTCAGTTTCGCTGCTTGGACACATACGTGGAAAACGCCGAACGGAAACGGCACCGTGAGACTGAGAGGCTGTGTGTTCTGCACATCTTACGAGCGGATGGGCTGGTCTTCCAACTAGAAAGTTCTCATCGTCGTTTTGCCGGAATATGCTGCTTCTCTTTCTGGTACTCTATTCTGCCACCCTGCTGCTCCACTGAGCCAGGTATGTACTTATATCAGGTATGCTCACACAAATACACACCTATCTTTGCATCTGTACACACACATATATATATATATATATATATATATGGCAGTGTACCTGTAGCAGCATTTGTATGAATGCTCGTGTCATTGACCGTGCGCCAATACGCGCGGACTGTTAACATACCCACAACAAGCAAGGCAATGCAAGCAGACGTACACGACCGATCCCATGATGAACTATTAGGAGTAGATGAAACGACGCATAGGGCGACTGCCTTGTCATTACTACTACTAGTAATGTTTTTTTTTCTGTAATAGGGTTTTATTGATATAACCATTTCTAGTAGTACACTTTCGTTTTACATCACTGAAAATTCTACTCTGCTACTACTACTACTGCTAAGTAAAGTTTTCAGGCTGACCCTCAGCCAAGATTGAACGAAATCTACGGAACTGTTTTTTACATTGCTTCATAGACGGGCATGCCCCATAAATACAAATGTGGGGCAACGGTGGGGCTCGAACCCGCGCACCTATCTGGTGTCTCCTCCGGTTGCTAGGCGCAGACTTAAGCCACCACGCCACCGGGCTCGACAGTACTACTACTGCTTTTTATTATATATATATATATGTATATATATATATATATATATATATATATATAATACTACTACTAAGTAAAGTTTTCGGGAACTGTTTTTCACATTGCTTCATAGACGGACCCCCATAAATACAAATGTGCAACGGTGGGGTTCGAACCCGAACTACTACTGCTACGACTATAATTACTAGTAGAACCGCGAAAAACTAGTACAAACTACAAAGTTCTAGTACGATCTACTAGAACTACGGCTGCAGCTAGGCTAGGTTACCTACCTGGCAGACTTTAAAATCAACATACGCGACTATCGCTGGCTGGCAAGGAGCGAGGGGCTCTGGCAGAACTTGGTTCGTCGTCGGATAATGCGTCGTTCACGATTTTGTCGTCTCTCGCCTCCTCGTCTCCGTTGGTTGCAAACTCCGAAACAAGCGGATAGCGGTGACTGTGGCGGTGAGGGGGAGCCGTTGTCCCTTGTTGTTCGATTGAGCGTATTCGCTAATCTAAATAATTCGTATAATCGTAACAGGCGTAATACGCATGCTGCCAACACGCGCCATGCGCACACCTTCATTGATAATTTTGGTTTTGTCGTCGACAAACTGCGTCGGCCCCGTTGCATCTCGATTCGGCGCAACGATCGCCCACGATCATTGAGAATGAATCCCGCGCCCATGATCATCCATCCATACGTTCGACTGACGGACATACTGGCTGGCCAGTCATACTATACTGAAACGGTTCGCTTCGTTGGAGGCTTGGTTAGCTGTGGACGAAGCTCTGGGAAGTCATTTCCCATTTCATGACTTCCCGGCGGCAGCACGTCATTGGAAATTTGCTATTGTTGTTGTTGTTGTTGCTGTTGTTTATATTGTCGGGTTGCCACTATTACTGTTATTCGTGGCTTCTCTTCGCTGTTATTGTTGTGGTTGTACTTGATGTTATTATTATTATTATTATTATTATTATTATTATTATTTTATTATTATTATTATTATTATTATTATTATTGTTGCTCCTCTGCATTCGTCATTTGCTACGTTTTCGAGTGATTGTTGTTTCTACTGTTTCTAGCTGTTTGCCGTTATCATTAAAGTTGATTTCTTCTTTCCTTTAACTATCGTTCTTTTTTTATCATAGTTCTTATTGTTGCTGTTGTTTGTTTGTTTTTCTTAAATCACGTTCAGTTTATAGCTAATATATTATTGCTATGTTTGGTTCAGCTGGTGTTCAGCTGGTTTATAGTGATGATGATGATGATATTGGTGATGATGGTGATGATGGCGATGTTAATAATGATGATGATGAAAGTGACGAGAATGACAATGACGACGGCGACGAGGAGTTCCGTTGTGGGTGGCCTGGACAACGCCAAGGGCGCGTCGACCACGCGGCTCAAATTCGTCGTCGTCGTTGTCACTGTTGTTGTTGCTGTTGTTGTCGTTGCTGTTGTTGTTGTTGTTGTTGCTATTGTTGTTGTTGTTGCTGATTTCATCCCCGCCGCCGTCACCGCTGTTGTTGTTCCCGCCGTTGTTGTTTTCGTCATCGTCGTCGCCGAGTGGCCACAACAACTTCTGGCGATCGCAGCACCGACTGCCAGACTTCGTTGTGTTGTTGTTGTTGTTGTTCAATCGGCGTTTGTTGGTCCGTTCGCTCGCTCGCTCATCGCTGGCGAGTGGTGGGAGTCGGTGTCTATCGCGGGCGACACCTTTGTCGTCGTCGTTGTGGACGTCGCCACGGTGGGCCAGACATGATTGCCTACCCCCCCACCCCCCTAACCCTAACGGTCGTCTGGCCATTCGCTGGCTGCTCACGCGCGCCGAATCAAACAACAGATCTCGAACGAACGAATCTCCCCAACAGAATAAAGGACCACCATCATCAGCGACACAGACAACAACAACAACAACATCAGCGACGACAACAATAACAACAACAAAAACACCCGCGACAACAACAATAACAACAACACCAGCGACAACAACAACGGCAGCAGCAACGACAACACCAGCAACAACAATAATACTAGCAACAACAACAGCGGCAACAACAACAACAACAACAACAAAAGCAACAACAACACACGCGATAACAACAACAACAACAACAACAACAACAACAAAAGCAACAACAATAGCACTACCTGCAACAACAACAACGCCTCTTCATTTTCTTCCGTCGTGTCTCATCTCGCGACGAAACGAAACCTCCGTTTGCGAATCGATGATGATGATGATTTGATTGTAGTGTGTATGTGTGTGTGTGCGTGCGTGTGGGCTTATGGCGTACGTGTGTGCCGCCGTATCTGGACAGTGTGCGACAAAGATGACCATTGATTCATAGATTTTTCATTCATAAACCACGACCACCCCGCGACACGCTCTTTTAACCTCTTCGTTGTGTCTCTCTCTCTCTCCTCTGTTCCTGCTGCTTGTGAACGTGCTCTGACCTTTCTATTCGATCTATCGAATTATCCATCCATGTGTGTTCGTGTTTTTGTGTTGTGTATGAGAGAGGGGGGAGGCAGCAGGTGTGGGGTGGTGGCGGGGGGGGGGGGGGGTGGTTTGTGTGTTTGAACTGTTTTGTACGTCCATAACCGTACGATTATGTGCTGTAGTAGCCCGGTGTAGCTTCGGCAACGTTCCTGGTGCGACCAGAAACGGTTCAGATTAGATCCGGTCGTTACCTACGTGACGACATGTTTTCGGAACGCTGCAAAGCTAACTGGCGGCAAAACCTGACCTCTTGAAATAGAGCGGGTTCACGTCCGACCACCACACATTCGCTAGTACGACGCTTGAATGTTGTGATTCATGTTGCCGTCGTCGTCGTCGTTGTTGTTGTTGTTGTTGTTGTTGTTGTTGTTGCTGTGTTGTTATTGCTAAAAATACAACACAGCATTATTGTTATTATTGTTATTACTATTATTGCAACTACTACGATTACTGTTAGGTAGTGCATTCTCTCTCTCTTCACACGTCTGCACTCTCGGCCGCAACAGTGGGACGGATTTCTACTCCACATGATTATCACACAATAGAAACATTATATTCTTTTTAATTCTCTAACTCTTTTTAAATTCACTCAAAAAAAAATCACCTAAATCAAACTCACATGGCGCGAGTCGTATACCGTAGGGTTATAGTGAGCCGGAAGAAGTTCTCTGCCGTGGTTGCGCTGCCCCTTTAGCAGGCACTACAAGACGTATATAGCTATCTATCTATTTATGCAGTATCTGATAACATCGTTCGTGGGGGCGTTTCGAAATGTTTCGAAAAACTGAGAACCTTGTCTACGGACTCGGAGAAGAAAACTGGGACCTGCCTGCTTACATCATCACTTAGCCTGCGTGCCAGCCAGCCAGTTAGTCAGCCGGTCAGTGAGAGAGCGATGTCACTACACCAACAAAAAAAAGCGTCTAGGACCCGGCATTCGGCAGAAACAGACAGAATTCGTCTACTACTTATTACTAGACTCGTACCGTACCTAGAAGCATATTCGTATGTACTCGCTCGGCAAGCGTGCACCGGATCATCCTGGCCGATGCAACACTTTGACCGAACACCAACTGGCGTCGCCGTCTCGCATTTATTTGCGCCAGATTTGACTAATGACTCCTGACGTATAGAGATGAACGAGAATGGATGGAGACGACGACAACGAGATTGCGAAGATAGCACGGAGCGCGAGCAGGAGGACACCATACGGGGTGGGAATGAACCCGCCTCCGTTGGTTCGTCCGCGGCCGAACGTTTCGCTGGTGATGCCGCGGATTGCCGCGACGAAGAAGCTCAATGCACACGCATGGATAAGGACGTCTGTCTATCCGAGCCCGATTGGCGACGCTCCCCCACAAATCTTGTCGTGGCCGTATTTGAATGCGTAGAATATATAGCTTCGCAGACAACCTGTTTGTCGTCGAGCTATTATTGTTAGCGCCATACAGAGAGAAGGCTCTCTATCTCTCTCTCGCTATCTATCTATCGCGATAGATAGATAGATAGATAGATAGCGAGAGAGAGATAGAGAGGGATAAATGTGTGTTCCACCCCAAGCCTAGCCTTCAGAACAGAATTTATTCTTCGCACGTTTTAAGTGTCATTTTATAGCGTTACGTTTTGAGGTAATTTTTTTTAAAGTTGTCATCACCATTATCTCGCTCTTTCTCTACTGAAGAGAGACGTCTTAGAAAGCCTACTGAATGTACTGACTTTAATTAACTTCATTAAGTGCATGGTAAATAGGTGCCTTCGATAGGTCATAGGCAATTCGATTGGTTGTTGTGATTGTTATTGTGACCTTATGCAACCGGGACGCTGCCTAATCACATTATTTGGTCTTGGTCGCATAGCGAGCGCTTGGTAAGAGGCAGTGGTTACGGCTTGTTAAGTAATGGGTTACACTGGCTTTGTTTTCTTGCAGACGTAAAGTTCCTTGGTTCTATATGAGCTCGAATATTGCAGCAAGCTACTCGTCTGCGCGGCACTTATTCCAGCTACGTATACTTCTACAAAGGACTATAAACTACAGTGAACGTCATAAACACAGATGTGGAAGGACATAACAACTTGTCTCCAACGCGCCTAGAAATTAGTGGTCGTTCCGATAGAAGAACAAAATTAACTGACATCTTGTAGCTTACATTAGTTTAGATGTTTTGATGAACGGGTGTCGCCGAAAAATATTGCATAACAGTGCAGAAATAGCCGCTTCAGATCGAATGTAATGAAAACATTTAACTGATTAGACATACTTTTTTTTAGTCAAATGCATATATGCCATATGTGCGCTTTTTCCTAAATAATACTTATTATAAAACCATTCCCATTATCTCACCCTCGGGCATATATATATATATATATATATATATATATATATATATATATATATATATATATATATATATATACAATATATATTGGACGAAAAGATTACTTATCAATTGACTAGATACCCTAAACAAGTAGAACCAGCAATCGGAAGCAATCTAGTCGCGCAACTGCTAACGAGCCATGGTAGCTGCTTTCAACATTAACTACAACGCGCTGGCAAAGCTGATTCTTTCTTATGCCCGGTGCAACTCTGACAACGTTCGGAATTGCTACGAAGTGTTTACGGTCGAAATAATTCACTGACTGGGAGTTACTCTCCCAGACTTTGGGACTGAAAAGCCCTGATATGCCTAGCCTTTGTAGGGGTGCTCGTAGAAGTTATTTCGGTAGCGAAAGTAACCACCGAACAAAGTCGAGCAGCCTTAACGTATGTAAAGTTCCTACGTGAGGTAATCTCAAGAATACAGTACTGCAGCCACATCTATATGGGGCAGCTAAAAGAGCTGTCGAAGTAGCATTAAGGAAAAGAAAGAAATGTCGAGCAGCCTTAAAACAAGTAACGTTCGTACGTAGCGTAATCTCAACAATGCAGTACTGCGGCCGAAGTTATATGGGCCAAAGAAAACGACTGAATTTAGTGGGGGGGGGGGGGGACTACCACACTAGCGTAGCTTTAACAACGGTGTTCGGTGTGCATCATGCATCATTTTACTAGTAAATATCTCCAAATTAAAAATATATGAACATACAAATATATACGCACACATGTTTAGGTTCAGCTGGTATCACAAACGTGTGTGTAAACGCCGGTTTGTTACGCACGTTCTTGTTTACACGTGTAGAACCGGCATTGCAGCGAACTAACCGGCTGGCTGGTCGTTGTTGTTGTAGCAACGCTGCATTCTTCTAAGGCAACGTTAATGTGTCGATGCTTCGAAAAGGCGTTCGTTTGTATTTGCGTCGTTATATATTTATTACGTACACATACACACAAATGCACATATATGCCTGTATGCATGTATATATATATATTATATATATATATATATATATATATATATATATATATATATATATATATATATATATATATATATATATATATTATATATATTATATATATTATATAGTATATATATATATATCTATCTATATATTCTATATATATATATATCTATATATATATATCTATATATCTATATATATATATATATATTTATATATATATATATATATATATACAAATACATATTTATGGGCTACAACGACATTACGCCCAGTTGATAGTGTGCGACGGCAGACCGCAGGGAAATAGAGGCGGTTAGGAAACGCATCTGTAGAGGAGTTTCCCGCTAGATTGGCGGCGAGACGGCCGAGAGTGGCGGCCGTATAGCCGCTGCCTGCCAGACGTCGTCTGCGACGATCGCCGGCAAAAATGACGTATTTTACTTTCTTCGTCGTCGTCGTCGTCGTCGTCATCGAAGGGGGACGTGATATGGTTACGTACTTCCGCACGTTCGTACAACGTATGTATATATCGGCTGTCCGAATAATCAGCTGGCATCTTTCAAAAGTTCCCGCGCTCACCTCTGACACTGTTTCTCTCTCTCTCTCTCGCTATCTTTCTTTCTCTCTGCAATCTGCTCTTTTTGTAAACAGATCAAGAATGGGCTGTCAAGATGGAGCGTTACCTAAAGCAAGAACGCGTAGAGATTGTTGAAATTGATCATGGAAAGGAAAACCCTGTACGGGCGAGTTCTGGCGAGCTCTTCGTTACAATCTACGGTCGACATAGCCGGCATTGTGAGAACACCATTCGCGGCGAGGCAGACGCTCACCGACACCTTCTAAGTCTTGCGATTTAACGCCGTCAGACTTTTTCTACGGTTTTTTTTTCAGATGTAAAGTGTAGGCTTATATTCCCTCAAGCATCAGCGAACCTGGTGATCTTCAAGCCTAGTATACATAGACAGCTCGGTTCACCTGTGTGGTAAGACACACCTTTGTGTTGCACGCACGTTGCATAGCCATTGTAGGTACATTGTAGAAATATACGAGTATGTCGCACGTATGTTGAATTGTTTGGTATGTATGCTATGCGTACGCATGTGCACGTGTTTATGGTGCATGTATGTTATTTGTGTGTACGCTGTATAGGCTAACTCTCTCCCTCTCTCTCTCTCTCCCTATATATATATACATATATACATGCCATATACATATATAGAGAGAGGGGCTCCAAGAATTCGTCAAAGACATTTTAGGATCTGTTAAAATTCGGCGAAAACATAATTCCTTTTAATAGAACAAGGGGCAGAAATGTCTCTCTAAAGTTGGGAAATTGATATCCAAAATATAAGATTTGCAAAGAATTTCATTTCTTGAGACTTATCTTCAATACAACACTTGTTCTTTGGGCTGACGAAGCAGAATGCAATTCAGCAGATGCAAAATGTTTCTCCAATTTCGCGCATATATGATTGGTTTGTCGATACTGGGGCTCTCGCGATTGCAGATCTACTGAGGATATGTCAGAATAAAAAGCTTGATTCAACTACTTTTGGTAGTTTCGCTCCCTGTCCAAACGAAGACTTTTTCGCCCAAAAAAGATTTTCTTCGAGTTGTACTAGACACCAAAATTTGTTGGACGAATTCTGGGAGGACGACCCTATGTTGGGTGTGTACGTGTTCAGAAGTTCACACCGCGCGTGCCTGCATGATCCGCATAGCAGTTTGCTGTCCGTTTCGCCCTGCTGCGGGGAGGCAGGTCGTGCCGTGAAGTTAGACAACAAGACAACGACGGCGACGATGTTGCAACAGGAGAGGGTTGGATTTTTTCGTCCTGGATATCATCTCGGTGCGGTCCGTGATCTTCTTCGCTTTGATTGCGCTGCATTGAACTAAACGGGAGGAAAAGGTGGCGTGTGTGCTCGGGCACTCTTCTTTGAGTTGGCTCGGTTGTTGTTGTTGCTGCGTTGTTGTTGCTGTTGTTGTTGTTGCTGTTGTTGTTGTTGTTTTTGTTATTGTGCTACCTCCAAAGAAGACTGATTACTCACTACATTGTGGACTAAACTACCACGTTTTAGTCTACGTAAACTTCGTACAGTTACTACAACATTGTACTTCTCGCGCCATTGCTAGATAGACTAGCACACGAGTTCACTTCGATTTTTCGCCGCTCCCTGCTTAATGTTCTTCCTGTTTGGCCGTAGAGAGACAAACATGCCGACACATATGCACGTGAAGCCACTCATTCACAGACACAATTCGAAATCGGCGAATCGGCTGCATAGTTAAATAGATAGATAGATAGATAGATAAAAAGCAGCTAGATATACGAGTATATCATATGATATATTACACACATGCGATGTGCTCAGAACCAGACAAACGGCTGGCTTCATTTGTTCGACATCAGCTGCGGCTGCTGCTGCTGCAGCGGCAATTGCTGCTTCATTCGAGAGGAGATACAGCACAATTTATGAAACGTTTGCTGCTGCTGATGATGTTGCTGCTGCTGCCGCTGCTGCTGCTGATGGTGTTATTGATCATTATTTCCACGGTTCTTATCGTAATGTTGGCCGTAGTAATAGTGGTAATAACAGTAGTGCTAGTGATGGTTGTTGTAAAATAAACGGTAATAGTAGTAGTAGCTGTTGTTGTTGCTCCCAACATTGTTGTTGTTGTTGTTTTTTGTTGTTGTTGCTATTGTCGTTGCTGTTGTTGTTGTTGTTGCTGTTGTTGCTCTCGCTGACTTTTTAGTTGATGGAGAATCACCCGAAGAGGGTACATCTAGCGCGGTGGCGCTTGGTGCCGCGAATTTGTTGTTGCTGTTGTTGTCGCTACTGCTGCTGTTGCTTCTGATTTCTACTACTACTACTACTACTACGCACTGATCCCGACATCGCCTGTGTGTTCTCAAGGGCGTGCTTACGTAGACACCTGACAGCCAACCAGGCTGTGCCTCTGTATGTGGCTGTGTGATTCTGTGTCGTGGTGGCGGTTTTTGTGTGTTTCGTGCCGCCTGTGATCGGCTGCCCGCCGTGGCCGATCCAATAAAGTTGGCCGACTGATCGTGAACTTTGAGTCACGGCCATTAGTAGTCACTACTCCAACTGATTGCTCTAATAGCGACAAGACGTTTCTCCACTCGCTATCATCTCTCTACCGCCGGAGGCTATTTATTTGAAATATCCGTGTATATATGTATGTATGTGTGTGCATATATATATATATATATATATATATATATATACGGGTTACGTACCAAAAACTGATACAGATACCACCAAAGCCTGCCCAAGCAATGCATATGTACTTGAGTCATCTGTGGTTACCTCGTATACATTTGTTTTCGATTTTCCGTAAGGCTAAGGCCCGTGTACGGCCATTTTTTCATGTCATGGCTAAATTTTAGTCCACTCCGGCATTTACCTTGTCTAAATTGAAAACCATGCAAACCAATTTAAGAGCGGCCGGTCTGGGTTGCAAGCCCAGTCCTCCCGAATGCAAGGCAAAGGCTTTGCCACTAAGCCATCTTGTTCGGTCATTTCACATACGCTGTCTTATTAGCTAGTATAAGCTCCGCATATGTGTATTGCACGTTCTGAGACTTACGATAAAAATACTGTGCGTACATGTTTGTTTGTTTCTTGATCTTACCATATAAATTGATTTGTATCATCCGAATAGACAGTCAAACAAGGGACACTGCTAATGACATCTTCCTCAACTGATACTATTATTAATATTATTATTATTATTATTCACTGTCTAATATGCTGATTCTGTTTGCTCCCTGATTCTAAAGACACATTTTGCAGAAATAAGCACATACGACAAAAAGGCGTTAAATGCGTAGTAGTTCAGATATGTAAGGGCAATCGCTGCATCAATCGACGACAGCCTAGCCTGCTACATTTTAACTAGTGAACGTACGGTAAGAGTTACCAAATTTTTTCACACCTTCTAGCAAGTTGTGAGGGGTTGTGTGGAGATTCAGTGGCATGTTCTATCCACGTAAGTGCCACTGAATCTCCACACTATCGCCCCGAACTTGCTTGAAAGTGTGCAAAAGTACGTCCTATAAAACTCTGCTGACAGGGGGCGCTCTATTAATGCGGCGGTCGGCGTATATACGGCCCCATTTGCCGAGCTTGCACGAATGCATACGCCGGCTATGGCGGGCCAACATAACGACCCTTTAACCGTCGCCAAATGAGACAAACGTTTCCTTCAATGAAATTTAAATCAGAACACACTACTACTACTAACGTATTGATTTGTCGGGCGTATGTACGGAATGAACGAATTTACCCAAATTAAGTTCCTGAATAGCTTCTTAGCCTGTTTACGTTTAGTTTCTGCGGATGTACGGATTGATCCCTCCACTCTTCTGCCACCCGTTCCCCTGGATAGGTTTTATTATTGGCTAATAAATGTGCTGTCTATTCTATGCCATGTCACGCTTACTACTGCTACTACTACTACTACTACTACTAGGAGAGCTGAAACACACTGCCTCCAATACGTGCGTCCTACCTGCTTGAGCTTGCTTGCCGTTACAATAGTAGGAAAGCCCAGCCATGGTGGCGGGGGAGGCTGAACGACACTAACGGGTGTTCAGCGAGTTATTGATTGGTTCACTACTATTGCCTCGACTGGCTGTAGTTTGTGCTACGAGCACGTAGTAGAAGTAGTAGCAGCATAGTAGTAGTAGTAGAGTAGTAGCAATATAAGCAGAAGAGCTAATTACCTCAGTAACCTCACCGGACCGGCGGCGGCGCAGCATGTAGGCCTCGTAACCACATCGACCATAAAGGAATACGGCGGCTGGGCTGTTCGAAGGCGTGCAAATTGGCCACCAAGTCTACGAGGACCTGACGCAGTGACCGCGATGGCGTTGTTGTTGTTGTTGTTGTTGTTGTCGTCGTCGTCGTCGTCGTCTTCATCATCATCACCCTAATCCTCATCATCATCACCGTGATCCTCATCAACATCATCATCATCCGCGCCGCCAACGAAGAGGAAGCTAGCCGAAGAAGAGCAGATGTCGCATGCGTGCTTTCACAGAGAAGAAAACTCCGATGACTGAATGACAATGCTGCTGCTGATGATCGGATGATGATGACGGTTTTGATCATGATCGCGACGTCGCCGACGACGATGACCGAACGTCAGGCCAGCGTCAGGTTGCTGACCGACCGCCAGCAACCTTTCGTTCTTTCTTTCCTTCTTTCTTTCGGTCGTGTCGCTGTTGTCCTCGCATCTCCCTCCTCCGACGTTCGGCGTCTGAAGTGCGCCGAGTTGCGAGCGCGGCAAAGTCCCGTAAGGAGGAAGTGGCATTCCCATCGTAAGCGTTGGCGAGGTGAACGTCATCGAGCGCAACATGGGTCGACTTCATCTTCGGTCAGCTCATCTTTGTCGCTGTCGTTCGCGTTCGTTTATTCCCTGGCGGTCTCTCTCTCTCTCTCCCTCTCTGTCTCCCCTCTCTCTCATTCTACTCCCTTTGATTTTTCTACTTTCTCTTGTTTCTGCTTTGTCCTTCTGTTTCTATCTTGTTTTATGCATCTGTGGGCTGTGTCTGCTCGATATGTCCGGTCGCTTCTCTCTTCTGCTGCTGCTGGTGTGTGTGTTTGCGCGCGCCTTCTATGACTTCACTTTGCGGTACGACTTCACCATCATCCTCACCATCGCCGCCTTCATCGTCGTCGTCACTGACAAATCACGGGAATCGACGTCCAGCCCGATCTGACGAAGATTTACTTTGTCTATTTAGCCAAAAAAAAGTTTGACCTGCTGAAAATAGAGGACCAACTTAGTAATCAACTAAAACTGATCAGCAAAGGGCGACAACAACAACAACAAAAACCATAGCAACAACAACGACAACATCAGCAACAACAAAAACCATAACAACAACAACGACAACATCAGCAACAACAACAACTCGCCCGCACCAATACGTCGAGTTTCCAACGGTGACCTGCTGGCTTTTAACACGACGCGTCAAGTACTGGACGACTGAGGATAAACGTAGAGGAGAAGGGAGAATCGCGGTTGTCCTCGGGGAGGGCTGGGCACAGAAAAGGCTGAAAGCAGCCGCGCTTCTATAGACGACGACTATGATGATAGAAGAGGACACAAACAACAACAGCAGCAACAAATACGACGCCATCATACGTTGCAGAAGCAGCGGCAGAATTAGTGGTAGTAGTAGTAGCAATGAAGCAACGAAAAGAAGAAATAGAAAAACCCCCACACGCACCCACAAATGTTACTACCTATTCTAAAGTGGCGAGCTCGACGCGTCACAATCGCGTGCGTCTTCGAAGTGACCGCCGCCTCTGTCTGTTGCGGCCTCACTACACGCGATGATCTATCTATCTAGCCGGACGGAAGTAGCCACCGGCTAAACATTCGACATGTGGAAGTGCAGCATCATTTGGCCGACACGAGCTTTAAGGTTGATTTTGAGTGGCGATGATGTGTAGCAATGACGATGACAACAACAACCTCAACCTCAACAGCAGCAACAACAACAACAACAACAATAGCAACAACAGCAACAATAGCAACAACAACAACAACAGTAGCAGCAACGTTGCCGAATGGGAGCTGCGTCGGGCGGAGGCAGGCCTGAGACGGCTGGCCTGTGGCTAAGGAGATAGATAAAGAAAGAGAGAGTATGTGAAAAAATCTAGTGGGAGAGAGGGAGGGGGGAAAGGGGAGAACGAGGCCGACAGAGAGTACCACCTACCTACCTACCCGGAGCATCAAACTTAGGTCAGGTCTGAGCGCGAGAACCGACAAGTCGTCGGCGAGCACGCGAGCCGTTTCCGCCAGAAGGCGGCTTCCAGAGGTCTCACGAAAAACCACCACTCTCTCACAGAGACACACACGAAAGTGTAGGGGTTAGAGTAGACGCAGGTTGTTCCCGACGCCACCGTGGATCAGATGGTCGGGTCAGATGGTGGCGGCGGCGGCGGCAGCAGCAGCAGCAGGCCCAAACGGCGGCCTGCTGTCTTGGTACGACGATAGGCCGTCGTGTCCTTAATTTTAATGGCGATCGTCTTCTGCGGACGGCAAACGTATTTAAATTTAATAATTCCTCATTGAGCTTACAGTTTCATTAATAACACATTTGCAACAATTGGAACAATTAAGGGGGGGGGGCATTTTGCAGAGAAGGCTATCGCTCGTGTCTGTTCTAAAACACTGCGCGGCCATGCAGCGTTTGAATGTGGAAGGTCAGTCACTACTCAAGGTGTCGCCGCACTCGCTACGAGTCGTCATCATCTGATGAGTGATGTAGTTTTTCGTCACGTTCACTGGGGGATAATTGTTTACATCCAATTAAAAAAAAAAAAAAAATATATATATATATATATATATATATATATATATATATATATTTAACAGCGAATTTAAACGAAATCGACATAAAAAGGTATACTACGGTACCGATGAGAAGTACGACATGGTGAGCAGTCTGATATAAGAGCAAACATCTAACGACAACTATATATATTTATATATGATTCATATTAAATAATTATCCATGTACGTCTGAATATAATAGACTCATAATTATCGGCAAGCCCAAGGACAAGATAAATAAGTAATTGGAGATTACGCACTCCCTGGCAAGTGGAGTTAATTAAGGCTAAATTAATCTCGCAATAGCAATAAAAGTATTGTTCTAAAGGATTAATTTAGCAAAATGTAAATCCGGTTTTGTGCTATTGTGACGTAAAAAGGTTATTTATTGTGAATAGTACATATGGGCAGGTGTACATGAACAAGGATATGAACAGCATGCAAGCATGATTGCAACAACACACTATAGAAAACCATTTAGAACGTTTCTCTCTCGCTCTCTCTTTCTCTCTCTCTCTCTCTATATATATATATATATATATATATATATATGTATTAGGTATCCCAGCGGAGCAACACATCGAAGCCTTAGGGCTAAAAGTCAAGTAAACGACTATCACAAAGGCTCTAGCTCAGCAATCACAATTCACGACTAGAAAAATGCCGTGTTTGCACCTGCTTCTATTATAATTATTACAACAAGTTCAAGGTTGTAACTTAGTGACAGCTCGAGATAGCTCTCTCTTCATCGATTGGATATCTGCGAGTCCGCGTGTTCGACGACTCATGATGTTTTCTATCTCATCATATTTCCCCCGACATTGCACTAATTGAGATCAGTAGCCACTTTGAACCCTTCCGACGACTCCTTGATGTCAATGACACATAATAGGACCACCAACCAGAATTCGTTCTGGCATCGCCATCTTTACCAATGCTTTAATCCAACTAATCACGTTCGTTCCTTTCGTCTCTTCGACGTTTTTGGACGAGTCTCTCGGCCGGTGTTGGTGGTAGGAGGGGCGGCTCATCTCGTTTTCATCGTTCTCATCAGCCGGTCACATTCATCCGTTGCAGCGGCAGTAACATGGCAGATTTCTAGTTTTCCGTATTCGTTCAATTTCCGATCTGTATCTGTCTTTACCGCCAACCTATCGCATTCGCTTCCCGTATAGCATCGATTTATTTATATAGCGTTTCATATAGTATCTACTCTCATATATAGATCACCGTTCATGATATGTAGTTCTAGTACATACGTATATCTAAATAAATCTATATAATAAAAGCGACCATACTAATTGATTGAGAAAATTCGTGCTTTTCTCGTTCTGTGTGTGTGCGTGATATGATCAGAGCCATGTTAATGACGAAATTTATTTGTATACGACAGGTATTGTTTGTAATGGAGCTGGTTGCTAGTGTTGGCGAAACGGCTGCCTAAACAAACGACTGCCTGCGGCCATCTGACAGCAAGGTGAACGGCAAGGCCCGATGTAAAACAACACATACATCGCTCGTAGACAAACCGTATATATGTATATGTATATATATATATATATATATATATATATAACTACCTCTGTCTGCAACGATGTGTGCGGCGCAGAATTTATAGGTCCAGTAAACGACAATATTACGCCTATCAACGGTCGGACGGGCAATTATGGTCACAATGAACAATCACGTGAGTTACGTCTCCTACGGGCTTGGAACTCACGTGAGATCTATCTTCAATGCGCCGAGGGCCGAACGTACTAACATATCTAAAGTTTTCCAGCAACGTCCTTGTGAGCAGCATGGGCCGCTGAATCTCAGTAGCTTATCATATACTTTCAGTGCGCATCGCTCATTGAAAGTGAGTTGGATCAACAACGGGGCGAATCGAACCGGCAACACCCCGCTAGATGATAACCATGATTAGCGCTCCACTAACCCCTTAAACCACGCCGACACTGAAATGTACACATCAAGCGGTTCTTTTCGCGCTAGTTCCTTTCTTCGCCCTGACATGCTTTTGCGTTATAACAGACAGCGTCGTGCTGATCGTCATCGTATGATATCTCTATTTTATTCGTGATAGTTTTCTTCCTTATCTTCTCTTTGTATTCTCTCCCTCTTTTTCTACTGCTGCTGCTGTTTCTTTTTCTTCTTTTTATGTTTATTCTTCTTCATTTTTTTATTTTTTGATTATCTAATTTGGTCTTGTTGATCAGCTTCAAGTGGACGACGACCGGCCTCCTTTACTGTACAGATAGGAACATAAATGCACAACGACTTGCAGCGCATGTATATATATATATATATATATATATATATATATATAAAGGAACAAACACATCCACGATCCATCACCACGCAATTGAGTAATAATGATAACAATGATAATCACCATATAATAAAAATACAATTAAATGTTATTGACCGCGTGAGCCACGCGATGATCGTGTTGATGTTGTTGTCGCAACATCAACACGATGGCGCCGCTGCTTCAAAGCCGCGCCCGCGGCGAACCACGCTAAACTGGTTGAGTTGGCGTACGTTTCTAGGCGCTCTAAACAACGACACGTGCGAACCTAGAGTACAGTACAGTACGGTAGTTCCGAAAGTAAGTGCGCCCGTCGTGGCGCAGCGCCGTAGGCCATAGTAGTAGTAATTGTAGTAGAAGAAGATGTGCAAAACATTTCCGCTGGTTTTCAAATAAACTTGCCGTACACCAAGTGTGGTCAGTCCAATTAAAAACAAGTAGTAGGAGATGATGTGCAAAACATTTCCGCTGGTTTTCAAATAAACTTGCCGTACACCAAGTGTGGTCAGTCCAATTAAAAACAAGTAGTAGGAGATGAGACGCTGTTGCTGCAATCTTGTTGTTGTTGTTGTTGTTGCTGTTGTTGCTGTTGTTGCTGTTGTTGCTGCTGTTGTTGCTGCTGCTGTTGCTGCTGTTGTTGCTGTTGTAGTAGTCCTGTGTGAAGCGGGCGTCATGCAAAGCCCAAAGCACACCATGGCGGCCGACGAAACACTCTGATCAGAATTATGTACAGATTGCTTGCTTGTCTACCATCTGTCTGCCTTCCTGCCTTCATTACCTGATTGGCCGGGCGTTCAGGCCGCCCTAAGCCGCATTTATCTAGCCCGCTCTCTGTCTCCTTCGCCTTTGATCAAGCCCTCTTCTCCTCTCTCACTCTCTCGCTCTCTCTCTCTCTGTGTGTTTATCTGGCGTACGCGGCCGCGGTATATCGATCTATTTCATAATATCGTTGGCGGCGCGATGGATCAGGGGGCTGGCTGACTGGCATCGTTGATTGAATCGTTTGCTGATCGAAATGCCGCGCCTATATCGATGCCGGGAATCGGTTGGCCCCATTGTTGCTTCTCGTAGCACGACGGGTACGAACAGTACGCGCGTGTATTTATATAGCCGTAATCGTAGTAGTAGTAGTAACAGTAGTAGTCGTGGTAGTAGTAGTAGTAGCAGTAGTGGTAATTGATTTTATCATGAGAAAAATAATGATTATTAAAACGAAACCAGAAGTTTGTTTATGTTTAGGACCCTCTCTCTCCCTCTCTTAGCAAGACGTCATAGACGAGTGTGTACATTGTAGAAGTAATAAGAGACAATAACATAATCACCGTCACACAATGCCGTTCAGTACGCTAACGGTAGCGACGAACAGAATACATGTACGACAGTAATAAACGCTAAGACTCTGACGCACATTGGCGGCGACAAGAAGATATAAGACGGAGGGAGGCCGCAAATTGCCAATAGTGTTTATCTAGTAGCGAGAACGGTAGTATTGTTACGCCGCCATAAAAAAAAACGGATTATCAGCATATGCTAGATGGATTAGAACTATGGATAATAAATAAGTAAATCATTTAGGAACATGATCTACATGGAAAAACTGTTTTCGGGTTTAGACTTATAGTAGCGGTCACCATAATGGTGCCGATGGTGGCGGTGATGCTGATGATGGTGATAGTGATGATAATGATGATAGTAACAACAATAATGGTCCATTATTTGATCTTCGTCTAGATAACATGGACAACAATGGAACAAAGAGACATAACGGAAAACACAACAACAACAACAACAACAACAAGATCGCAACGGCAACCGTGCACCAGCAACGATACCAGGTACAGAAGACAATAAACAAATAAAGCAATAAACAAGAGTCATTGGCGTTACTACCATTATCAATAACCGCAAGATCAGGTGCTATGATAATACCAATACAATAATTAGTAACTCTTTGCTCTGATAATAACCGCATAGTGTTTATAATAATTAGCAATGAACGCCGTATCACTGCTCTTTGACCGTCAGCAACAATACCAACAGAGATTGCTGCAAAGTTTCGTAGACGGAATGAAGAGACCACTAATAGAAGGCGACGACTCTAACAAAATAAATCGAATTCGAACGAATTCGCCTGCGACGTAATCCGTATCAATGCACTTAGTAGGTAGCCATTTGGTTAAATTGAAGCGGTTCACGTTCTAGCTTAAACTAGTGTCTACATAAGCAGATAAACGGGAAGAGAAAAACACAAATAAATAGACCAACAATGGAAAGAAATATCAGCAATATCGACAACTACGGCCTCCGCGACAGCATAAGCAACAAGAACAACAACAACAACAAAAACTACAATAATAACAGCAGCAACAACAACAACAACAATAATAACAACAGCGGCAGCAACAACAATAACAGCAGTAAACGTTGTTTAGCCTTTAGGTGAACAGGTCATATAGTACGCGGATTTTACAGCATTGATGACAACCGCTCCAACAGCGCAAGAAGCCGAACTTGCTACTGGTACTTACACTGCCATCGTCGTGTAGCATCGGCGTGCCAGAAGTTGGTATCGTCAAACAAATAGCCAAACGAAAGCAACAACAAACACAATGACAACAAACGCAACAACAACAACAACAAAAACAAACAACAACAACAACAACCAAATTGACGAGGCCGGCGACGAAATGACGAGGAAGCTGAAGAAACAGTGCCACGACCCAAGTTCAAGGCTTGAAGGCCCGTTTGCGATGGTAGCGACGGCCGTGGCAGGAGAAGTGGCTGCGTTGTTCAAAGTCGTCGACACTAAGCCCAATCCATCTGGCAGATGGTTGAGGTCGGCTTCGTTCGTCGTTTCACCCCATCTCAATCGAGCCAGATCGTTGTGGCTAGCAAACGGTAGCTGACTGCCGATCGCGCTCCCCCCTCCCTTTACCGCTTCGGCTGCGACAACAGCAACAACAACAACAACAACAGCAACAACAACAACAACAACTGAGCGTTTAACAGTTTTAGCCATAGCAACAGCAACAACCATAAGAGGATCAACCGTGGCGACAACGCGGTGAGAATCACCACCGCCATTACTACCTGAACCTTTAACCAATTACAACTAGGACAAAAACAGAGGCAACGACAACAGCTGCAATAATAATAACAACGACAACAACAAGAACAACAATAGCGACGACAACAACGATAGCGACAACAAGAACAAATAGATCAATGATCAGCAACGCGTAGTTAGCAATTAGTGTGCGACAAAACCACCACCACCACCACCACCAATACAAACAAACGAACAGCAGTGACCACTACGGGAGTAATTATATCATCGTTTTCATCCTCATCAGTCACAGCAGCATCATCGTTCATCGTTATCGTCGATGGTGTGTAACGAGTAGCGAAATGGTCCGAATGGGGTTCTGAGTGGCCGTTGCGGGGGGGCGCGGGGGGCGCGGGGGGTTGTGGTCAGTAGCGCGGTGTCGTTCTAAGGAGCCTGATGGCGGCCTGAGCACGGCCTGCCGTTTAGTGAACCCGTATCGCGGGCGTCTGGGATAATTGCTGTTGTAGTAGTAGCAGCAGCAACAGCAGTAGTAATAATAACAATTCAAATCGTAAGACAGACACCGCTATACGAGAAGTAGTAGTCGTAGTAATAGTAGTCGTTAGTAGGAAAAGTCGTGTTAGATGTATAGCGGTGGCGAACGTAAAGTAGCCAGCAGACAATGGCGGCTGCGTATGCTGTGACGGTGGTCAAGTGTTCTACAAACCTACCACAGAGAGACATGGCGGTGAGAGGATCAGGTGAGGGGTTCAGGATGGCGGTGAGAACCCCACAGACACAAATGGAGAGTAACGAAGGGAGAGAAATAGAGAGCGAGCCTTGAGAAGTCAAAGGCCGCGGCGGCGGTGACTGTAGCGGCCAAAGGAAGGACAATCAGGCGACAGCCTTATGGTGGGGGGGGGGGGGGGTGTTTACGCAGCGCAGGCCAATCGTATGCCACCTGATCTGCCTTGTTACCGTACTAAATACGTGGTGGCGGCTTAAAGTGACTGTGCTCACTGTCGGAGTACGTACCTGTTAGTATGGCTATGATGGGCGGCCTCTTCGTAATGGTCTTCGTGAACTTCTTCGTCAGCTGAAGGGCTGAAGTGAAAGCAGAGAGAGAGAAAGTGCAAAAATAACGTCAAGTTTCAGTGAAATAAAACAAAAGTATTCCCAATAGAAATGGTTGTAGTATAAACTTCATAATAAAATGTAGTCATAGTATTTGTAGCCATATTAACGGCATAGTAGCTGCGACAGCAGACGAAATATTCCGAAGCTCTGTCCAAAATCGCGGTGTCAGGACTAGTTTTTAGGCCCAAAGCAGTTGTAGCATTACGAGGAGCAGTAGGATAAGGAAGCCTTTTAAGCAATATGTGCCCCCTTCGACTACGCGATTCATCAAAGTTTCCGTCAACTTTCACAAAAGTCTCCGTCAACTTTCACAAAAGTCTCCGTCAACTTTCACAAAAGTCTCCGTCAACTTTCACAAAAGTTTCCGTCAACTTTCACAAAAGTCTCCGTCGTGCTTTCTTAGATTTTAATTTGACTACCTACATGGCCAGACCACGTAGTCCCAAAGAACGTGTTCTACTATGACTGCTATGAAACATACGATATGAGGACGTGTTGCGGTTAGAAGAAGTCTCCCGGAATCGACCCCCTTGCCTATGCTGACAACCTGGATCTTACAGTCCAGGCCCGAGCACGACGCAGGTAAAGAGGCATCCGAATATAACAATGTCCGACGTTGCTTACTGAATGCATCTTGGTTAGCCAAGATATAAGCGCCTCTTCTAGGGGCCGGGGGACTTGAGCCGCTCTTCACTTGCATCCCAACAACGAACAGATCAACACTGGGGGAAGACCTAACCTTCCAAACAACCCAGGCCCTGACAAGTTACGGGGGCTGCCAGTTATACCTGTTCAGAATCGGGTACGCCTTTAGTCCCACCTGCGCCCACTGTGCCAATCAACTCGAAATCCTCCAGGGCACACGATTCGAAGATGTCCAGTGTGGGCGCAGCAGCGCGCCTCCGCGACGTTTTTGTCAAAAACAACTCTGAACCCTCTCGAGACGGATCTGCCCGGCGTGTAGAAGTCTTTGCCCCAATGGCAAGAGGCGGCGAGAGTTTTTAAAGACATACTTACGGCCAAGGCCAGACAAACAACCGTCACACCATGCGCCTCCCTCATGCCTCTGAGAGAGAATCAAGTCATGACCGGACTTCCCTTGCCGTGTGCTCGAAGTGCGCACGTAGGCTGCTCCAGGTCGGTGTGGGGACGAGGAGGCCACTTTCAGTGGGCTAAAGCCCCACACTACCAGCTCATACTTGCACAGTTTTGTCTGTGAGCGCGAACCACATCGTCCAGTTGTTCTTCTCAGGAGAAAAATAATATAGAACAACTTGTATTTTAATACGAAGTCATGCTTGAGTTTGATCTCGAGTTTCGAGACCATCTAGTTTAATGTTTTCGTGATAGGAGTACCTAAGGACGTCGTGCAACGATTAATGTTGGTTGTTTTATACACTAACTATTTAGCATTTCCCATTTCCTTGTTTAAGAATATTAATTAAAAAAAACAAATATGAAGCATGCAACGCGTCTGCATTACTTATTTTTTTAATAATTTATTACTCACCATAAATTGGTAGTACAGTGCAATGGTTCGTATATAATCTTGTAGGCTAACAACATCGTTGACACTTGACTGTAGTGACAATGTTTTGATAAACGAAAAGTTGAGTATTTGGAAACGTCCGATATGACACTTACCACAGTATTTACACATACACTCGTCCATTTTACATCATTTCGTTTTGTTTCATTTTAATTTGACGTAATGGTACCCATGCCATGTTGTTCGGCATCTTATAGACCCGTCTTCCTGTGATGACAATTTCCAGCTATCTCTACAAAAAGCAGTTCCTTCGACATAGAGGCCTACTACATTCATTACTTTATTGAAACATAAAGTTGACTATGAGACAAAATATCAAAGTGACTGCAGTGGAGCACTTTTTATCATTTATAAGCATTGTCTAGTTCTACGTCATTGAACAGCTGAATAAAAGTAGAACGGTTTGGAGTAACGTGACGTTAGACAAGATTTAAAAAGTGATTCACGCTAAGAAATCTCGTAAGATTTAGCTCTCGCTATAGAATCTCTCAGCGTGGTAATGCTACAACTGCTTTGTCTTAGACCTACCAGAAAGGCCTAAAGCAAAAAAAAACATCCTGAATATTTTCTCAAAAATGTAACTGCACTTAAGTTTAAGACTGTAAAATAGTTTAATTAGATATTGTATTGAGAAATGTCTGTTAAATGAGTAGAGTGCGTTAAGTTTGGCCCCATGGTAACATGCTTATGTCGCCGGAGAAACGTTACAGTACGAAGATATTCCAGTCGAGTGAGTGGCTGGTCTCACTTAGATTCTTGTCAGAATTTGACTTTTGTCGTTGCTAATGTTGCTGCAGTTGTTGTTGTTTGTTGTTGTTGTTGTTGTTGTTGTTGCAACTGCTGTTGGTGAGCCAATAACTAGCACAGCCAGAAAGAGGTGAGGAGAATCATTAAGTCTACTCTTACTTCCACATTGTTGAGTCACATGTAGTCGCTTAAACAGCGTCGTCTGTTCCGCCTAAGATAAAGACGGCGTTGTTCGAAAACCCACCCAGCCAAATTATGCAGATTCGGCAAATGAAACAACAGGTACGTTCTATCGGTGTGGTTCTGATAGGCAACGCTAGAACGACGACGACGCTAGGGATGGAAGAACGGCCGCCACGACAAGAAATTACACCGTTCTCATCGTGGCAGCGTTCGCATCCTAATCGAACCATATCACGAAAGGCCATATGTCCGTCTCGCGTGGGCTAGGAGATACCTGTACAACGACAGCAGTTGGCGAAGACATCCACAGCCGACGTTCGACGGTGTCGGACTCGGAACGAGTCAGCCCAAAAGTCAAAGATGCGACAGGGACGAAAGATCCCGTTGCATCACTATCTCGACAGGTTTCCTTTTTTTTTTGGTTGTTAAGAGTCAATGAGTCAGAGCCGCCAGCGGCTGTCCAGCGAGCAGCTAGAACGAGTCGTCGACATGCTTGTTCGGCGTTCGGATCCCCATCGAACTCGAGCTCACCCTCAACCCCTCAGACCCTGTTCAACGTTTTGAACATTTCGTTGTCTGTGCTGCTCAAGCGAGCCGGACGGAAAGTCTCATCATCACATCACGGCGTATGTAGCCGCGCCGCCTCTTCGTCTGCTGTATCTTGTCCTCACAGTGACGACGGTTGACGATGATGGTCGAAGAGTGACGTGGCTGGCGGAGGAATAGGGCGAATCATTTGCTGCTCGCAATGATTTGCTGACCGCTCCCGCTGCTGATCAATGATTTGGTGGAGAGCGAAAGACGAGAAAGCAAATTTGGATACTGTGAAGAGCGCGGCGTTTGAGCTCTTGTCGAGCGATGTCTCGTCGGTAGTGGTGGGCCAACTGTTGGATGGAGAGATGGGTGGACTGTTGAACTACGGCGCGCAATGACCGCATTAACCACAACAACAACAACAGCAACAAAAGCTCTATAACAATAATAGGATCACGACGAGAAGTCTTGGTCAAAGAGCCGGTTTCGTCTACTAATAATTGGCTCAACTTGACGCTGATATGGTTGAGGTGGGTCGGTGAGATGAGGTGCTCTCCGTTCTCAGCCACAGGCGGCGTGGACGAGAAACGGCGCCCTAAGGATATACTGAACGCTGACTTATAAAGATGATGTTGGAACGATGCAAAATGGAATTGACAGCATTGTTATTAATAATAGTATTTTTTTTTTTGTTTGAAATAGGGGTTTATTATTATTATCATAATGTATATGTATCACAATTACTAATATATTCATTATATAACATCATTGGAGGATATTGCTCGGGGGTCGCTGACCACTCAAAATCATCTTGGCGTTGCCTCTCTGAAGATCCAATGGCACCCTCTGTCGAAGAAACGCGGTTGATCTTGATCTCGAAAATAATAATAATAACCGATGACCGTCCTGGATGCAACAAGTGTCACCGCTTCGGGGGTGGTATGATTCGTTGTCCGGGGTGGGGAGACTAGCTTGACCCAGTATCCCTAGTATATCCCAGTATACTTTTCTCCGTCTATCGGCCTACCTGGCGCTACTTTAAGGTCGTTATACGAGGATATTGATCAAAGGAAATTTGACTAGAGGTCTTCTACGCACACAACGAACGAGGCAATCGAATATGATGTAGACCTACCGGTACAATCGGCGTTCGGCGATCTCTTGACTTCTGGGCGACTGGAGGCGATTGTAGTAATAAACTACTTACTGGAGCAGGTACAATAAGGTGCGCGCGCATCAACGGTGGCGAAGATTGAGTGGCCGAAACAAAAGAACAACTAGAAGAAGAATAGCAACAACGAAGATGCGAGGAGAAGAGAAAATCAACTGAAACGGGATCGATTTTAGTTGACACAATTGTGATACCCGACTGAAATTAGCTTATTGGCCGGCTCTTCGATCTCTGCTGCGTGATTTCTTTTTCGGTGGTCATCAATAACGTAGTAAGAGTAGTTGTTGTAGTAGTCTCGAGCCCGGTGGCGTGGTGGATTCGTCTGCGCCTCGCAACCGGAGAAGACATATAGGTGCGCGGGTTCGAGCCCCACCGTTGCACCGATTTGTATTTATGGGGGTCCGTCTATGCGAAAAACAGTCCCGTGGACGTTAAATCTTGGCTGAGGGTCAGCCCGAAAACTTTGCTGATAGTAGTTGTTGTTGTTGTTGTTGCTTAATGTGACTGTTCCGCTATGTGCTTGCGTTAGTGATATGGCTATCACTATAAACGGCAAAGTTTCGAGCAGGTTGACCCGGTTGCTAAGGATTAGATACATCGACTTTGTTAGTTGAAACCGAGACTCTGCAGGTTAAGTTGCAGACCTGCGTACTGTAGTGTAGAAGGCTTTCGTGCAGCAACTAATGCACAATCAAGCAATGTCCCGAAACACTTTGTACATGTGGAATCGTCAATTTCACGACGACGACGGTCGTGAAGAGGCCGTCACTAGCAGAAGAAAGCGTCGTGAATAAAAGCGAAGAAACGGTCGTGATATCGTACTCGACAATCGCCAAATTACTAACTGGGAGATAGCTGAAGAATTGTAGATATCTTATGAATCAGTTGTAATAGTTTTGGCCGATATATTTTGCGTCCGAAGACTGGCAGCGCAGTTCGTTAAAAACAAATGTTGAGTTTTTACCAAATTAACGCCGGTCGGGAAACATCCGAATTGAACCTTCAGGCGGTAGCAGAAAATTCTGGAATGCTTCACAGAGTGATTGCAGGAGACATAGGTCATAGGTATATGGCTACAGATTCGCCATCACGACAATCCACCGGCGCACAAACCGCTACTGATTTCGAATTCTTTGGTTAGTATATTTCGGTAACTCCTCTTTTCGCCGGACCTGGCTCCGTACGACTTTTTCCTGTTTTTATGGATACAAAAATTAGATTGGAAATTTGAAGGAACAACGTGAGACTATATATATATATATATATATATATATAAAGATATATTTGCAGGAACAACTTTATTCAATTTATTTTTATAAATATATATCGGAACTTTTCAATCCGCTCTCTACATTTGTATGGCGCAGTTCGGCTTTATGGACCTGTCTTCACATTGACTGCTGTCATATGAATATTTCTGCGAGTTGTAAATATATATATGTATATGGAGCGAAAGAGAGAAAGCGAGGGGTCATCACTCAATCAACAACTGTAAGCTGCATGATTACGCTTAGTGCCTTAGTTGTTAATGTTGGCCCGCCGACGGCAAACCGTGGTCGATTACTGGACGTACGGCTGGTCATGGATTACCGGCAGCGCCCGTTGCCGTGAACATGGCGGGCACTTTACCGCTGCCTCGGACAAAAACTGTGAGTAGTGGGAGTGAAAGACAGGCTTTTGGTGTGTGTCTGCATATATATATATATATGCGTGAGTGGATAGCCGAATCGGTAGTGGTTAGGAATCCAAGCTAGAATAGTGCTGAATAAGGCAAAGCAACGCAAGCGGTCGGGAGAAGGCAAGCCAGACAGAAAGACAGGGGGATGCGGAAGTTGTTTGATCGGATTCATCACATTCTTCGGTGACTCCAACGGCCAAAAACCAGAGAATACGGCGACGCCGATGACGAACGACAACAACAACAACGGCAGCAGCAACAGCAATGGTGGTGGCGAGCGAAGTTAGAAGTCAGAAGTTGTCTGTTTATCTGCCCACGAAGCAGCCCACGAAGCAACCCACGAAGGTAAAGACCTTCGCAAGTAGGCAAAGCGCCGACGACCAGCCGATCAACTACCTATTCATTTATCCAACGATTCATTCATCTATCACTCCCTCTATTTATCAGCAACAACAACAACCTACAACAACAACAACCACAACAACAACAACCAACATCAACAACAACTAACAACAACAATAACAACAACAACAGCAGCAGCAGCAGCAGCAACAACAACACTAACACCACCAACAACAACCACAACAACGACGACGTACATCTCGTCAATGTCGCCGTCGTTTCAAAATTCACCGCAAGTTCCGGACAATGTCAATGAAGCTCACAACAAATACCATTACCATTCGCTTGATGCTGCAGTAGTAACCAGCAAGCAAGTTGTTGAGATTGCTGCTGTTGTTGTTGTTGTCGTTGTTGTTGCTGCTGCTGCTGCTGTTGCTGCTGGTTGGATCATTGCTAATATTGTTGTCGTCGTTGTTGTTGTTGTTGTTGTTGTTGTTGTTTGTGTTGTTGTTGCTGCTGGTGCCGTTGTTGTTATTGTTAATGTTGTGACCGTTGCTGTTGCTGCTACATCGTCCCGTTACTTAGTCGGCCCCAGCGCAGAAAAATCTAGTCATCAGCTCTACCCGCAGCCAGAAAAAAAAGGCTTTTCTAACGACAATCAGGCAGCCAGCCAAACTGCTCGTCTAGATAACTACAAATTAACCTATGGATGACGCTCGTCTAAGGTGGATGCACGCGTAGCCACCCACATCAGCGTGCGAGGAAATCAAACATAGCCGTCTGTCTACTCGTGTGCAATGTATTGTGTATATATTTATATATGTATATATATATATATATATATTCATATATGTATATATATATATATATTTATATATATATATATATATATATATATATATATATATATATATATTATTACACTTTTGGGCTGAAATCTTTCAACGCAAAAGAGCCCACGTTACGTGACTCTACTCGGTGCGGCCGTGTAGGCCACTTATTCAAGGTTTGTCAGGGTTTTAGGCGTAATCTAACCCACTTGTGCGGACTCTTGGTTGGTAAGAGACTTCGATATGATATCGTGTCTTTAGCTTTTAGTCTACTTTAGCGTGATCATACTGGACTTAATTTGATTTTTTCTAGCAGAGCAATATTCAACCGATATCTATATATATATATATATATATATATATATATATATATATATATATATATATATATATATATATAAATACATCTAAAGCGCATTTTATGGGAAGATCCGTTTGATACCAAAATAATGTTAGTTTTATTGATTTGGTAATCAAGTGACGAGCTGTTTTCCCCTGCCCCCAATATCGGATTCCCATAAAGTCCTGGTTAACAACAGGAAGAGAACGTTAGCAGCCGCCAGAAACACACCATACGCCAACAGTTAATGTCGTTATGATGTATGTCAGACAAAGCAGAATTTTATTTAAAACACGCCTCTATGTTCAATTCGTCGCTCCGATAACGTGTTACCTTTCAATCGGACAAATTGGAAAGCTATATTCAGTCAACCACAACATAGCTGTGTGTCAGGTATTATTATTATTATTATGGTTTATTAACACCCAGGTTGGGTAAAATTATAAACATATACATCAGACAGAACTAGTGCTTTCTTCACGTCATTGGGTCTTCTCTCATCTTGCTAGTTCAGCTATTGACTGAACCGCTGGACATGCTGCGGCGTGGTATCTATGTGTGTCAGGTATAATATAGCTTAGTAAATTCACCCTCACTTCTAAACAAGACACTTCCGCTCTACCCATTCCATCTAAGAAATGCTTATTTCAACGAAATCTACGACTTTTTAAGAGTGCTTTGCTGTATATACACTGATCGAGGGTGACTTTGTATTGTATAGTATAGTTTAAACAATATAGTAACTTGGCGAACCAATTGTAGCACGAAGTATTTGAAATGCTGTTCTTGCCGATAAACTCCAAATATTTCAGACAGTGTCCGCACCAATAAAGTCTTTTTTGAACGCATACAAAATCACCGCTCGTAACTGGAATATCTCGCTGTTCATTTCGATAGAGTTCGTATGGCAAATACAGATAATGGGATAATTTTACAAAGCTCTCGAAGATTCTACAGTCTTTTGACCTCTCATAGATATCTGCTTCATGAACATGGCAGACATTTCAGAGCCGTGGCGCGCATGTGAAACGCGACTACAAATTCCAGTATATATATATACATATATATATATATATATATATATATATATATATATACATATATATATATATATATATATATATATTTTTTTTTTTTTACCCCATTTATATATATATATACACATATATATACATATATATATGTACATACATACACATATATATATATATATATATATACATATATATATATATATGTACATACATACATACAGAGCGAGAAATCAAATCAAATCAAACATGAGCCTTCGTTTTTGACATTTGTTTTTCTGGGCTCTGCTCTTTTCGTATGGGAAAGAGGCAGGTATAGGGTAGGGAGACAAGAGCAAGTGAGCAATCTACGGCTACGCAGGAAAGCGCCGTGTCGATGAACGCAAACGTCATATTGGCCTGCTTGGCCTGTCTTCCCTGGTCTACTCGTAGTGTCATGTCGGCGTGCGATGCGCGACCAGCCCAAACACAGCAGGCTCGCCGGTCGCTTGATCGGCCTCGCTCTCGCCGATGACAGTGATGCCCGTGGGCCGAAGAAGTCGGCAATGATCCAACAATCTATCCATCCATCCATACATACATACATACGTACATCTATCTATCCATCCATGCATGCGTGCAGTATGAAGGTGGAAGAGGAAGAAGAGCAGGAAAAGGGAATAAGCTGCTGTAGTTGCCGTTTTGGGGGTCTTTAGAGCGACATCAGATGCACAACAATCATGTGACAGACAACACGAAGACCACAACAACAACAGCAACAACTACAACAGCAACAGCAACAATAGCAACAACAACAACAACAACAGCAGCAGCAACAACAGCAGCGATGGGCACGGCTGGCCCGTTGTTGTTGTTCGCAGCAGGATGGTTCATCTGATCTCCTGATCCCCCGCGATCAGTCGACGATGACGGGAGACGCTCGTCCTGCTTGCGCCTGCCATCCCGCCGATCCCAACCTGACGTGAACTGCAGAACAACTATGACAGTAGGCACGTTGAAGAACAACACCACCACCACTACTGCCAGTATCTCCGCTTACCAGCAGCGCCAACAGCAACGCAGTGGGGCCAGCACCTCATCTCCACGTCGCGAATGTCACGTCGATTCGTTTCGACATCGCGATGAGAATCGTCATTGTGATAGTTCTTGTTGTTGCCGTCCGACACACACACACATATATATATATATATATATATGTACGAGCGTGCACATGGATATAGAGAGATGTAAGTGCACATATGATGATCGTTCACGTTATAATAATCACGAACGAGCTCGTCATCATCATCATCATCACCGACACCACCATCACCATCATGATAGTCGTCATCGTCATTACAATCATCACAGTTGGCATCGCCGTCAAATCGTGACGAAAATGACAAGGACGACGCGGAGACGTTTTCAGTCCTGCCCTCAGTGTAATAATGCACGACCTCGCATCAATATGCCGCATCATCGCCGGCGGCACCTCACGGTACACGGCAGCTTGTTGCCTGTGGAGGTCTCTGTCACACTTCACGTTTTCCTGTCTCGTCGCTCGACTTGGTTTGCATTCCTGACCCTCAACTCCTCCGTTGTAGCGGAAGGTATAAATGTCTTCAAGTTTCTCTCGCCGCCGACCTATTCTGAACCACCTCCGAACCCCGCTTTCCCCGTTTCCTCCCCCTAGAGTATGATGGACAAACAGCGTGATGTGACGATACCGGCGTGTTCGATGCAATGCTCAAAGACAAGCCGTCATCGTTGCGTCTCAGTATATCCGCTGTGTCGGTCAAATCATATCTATCCTTCGCATTTTCTCTCTCAATATATGTCGCAGTCTCTCTCTCTCTCTCTCTCGCGCGCTGAAGAACCTAGACGAAGTTGGCAGAACCTTGACAGAAGGCAAAATTCGCCTGCGAGCTCGGCTAGTTGTGTTGCTTCGTGTTTCAGACATTTTTCGGAGACCCCTTCAGAGACCCCCCAAGCCGCCCCCCAACCTTTCTCTGTCCCAAAGTCGAGTCGATTTTTTTATGTTCGAATTGGCCAGTGTGCGTCACGTACGTCAAAGTCTACCACCGTCTGCAAGAAGAGCCCTCAGTACACTGACTGACTACGAATTGAGCGTGCTGCGACTTTAGATGCTGCAGCTGCCGCCGGACGTCCTGCTTCTGCAGCGCATCTTCTGCAGCTGACACATTCGACACTACTTGAATACCCCTGCCTCTTCCTCTTCTTCCTCTTCTTCTTCTAAAGAAGAACTGCCCAGGCCAAGCGCCAGGCCGCGTGGGTTGGGGGGAGCTGAAGAACAGGGCGGTAAGATAGGCCGTCACTGTGAAGATCCGCCATCCTCCAGCGGCGTGGCCTAGATCATTAGCCGGTCGACAGTCTGTAGCGTAGACTCTCGGTCGTGGCAGTGATGCAGTGGATTACCGCTACTACACGAGGTCTCCTAGTCGTAATAGTGAACTTTGTCATAGTTTGCGGTGGTTTGCGAAGCCGACGTAGTAAGACGTGGCCGAACGATCCTAGTGGCATTTAGTAGTACCCTCAAAAGCTGCCTCTTCATGCTTCTGGCTCTGCTGACATGAGACGACGTCTGGTGTTAGACGACATTGACTGGTCTGTCAGTGAAGCATGTCAACGCACGCGCCACACGATACCAGCGAAGGCGCCTTATTCTTCAACAGGCAGTATCACAGAGTCGTAAGAATAATAGCGTTGTATTTGTAGTAGTAGTAATAGTAGTAGTAGCAGCAGCAGCCTACTGTTGCTGCAGCTTGGGGGCTTTCTGGGGGTCATCGTCACATCAAGATGATTTCGACACAAGGTCCTTGTGACCTCTTCAGAAATCTCTCTCGGATCACACAAGTGGACGTCCCACTACGCAGACACAAACGGGGGCGCACGCACGCTTCCTCGCTTCCCCGTTCGCCTCGCGTACTGCTAACTCGCTAACTTATTGAACGTACTGACGAATGTCGGTAAGAAGAGATCTGACGGGGTCACAGCACTCAAGGTACCCTGCTGATAAGCAGTCATCTGCAGTCAGGGTTAGGTTCAGCCTGATGTTGGGCAGGTAAGACGACAAGATGTCCGAAAATAGGTACATCATGTAACGAGATTGCCTTTTTTTTGAAGAAACAGCAAAAACCGTCAGAAGGGGCAAAACAACGACAACCAAGCAGCATAAGAACAACGGTGTAATTAACACAATTAGCAACAATAACAACAAAAAACGACGACAGCGACGACAGCAGCGGGATTGGCATAGCAGCTGCAACAATAACAACAATAATATTAATATAATATATCATAACAACACCAACAACAACAATGTGAATATAATATAACTCGCAACAACAACAACAACAACAACAACAACAACAACAACAACAACAACAACAACAACAACAACAACAACAACAACAACAACAACAACAACAACAACAACAACAACAACAACAACAACAACAACAACAACAACAACAACAACAACAACAACAACAACAACAACAACAACAACAACAACAACAACAACAACAACAACAACAACAACAACAACAACAACAACAACAACAACAACAACAACAACAACAATGTTAATATAATATAAATCGCAACAACAACACCAACAGAAACAACAACAAAAACAACAAAATCACCAACGGTAACGAGGACAATCAGAACGACAGCACCCACAAGAACAACAATCAAAACACAACGACGACGACAACAACAACAACGCCTGCAATGGAACAAAGGTGACATCAACAACACCTTACGTATGGGTCTGCCTGCTCATACGGAATCGTTGGTCTTCGGTAACGGCCAGTATAAATAAACAAAAATACAACACATTCAGCCATGAAATACGACTCTCTCTATAGACACACGCACGCACGCACACACAGTCACCCAACGTCGTCGGGCGGTTGTCCGCCTGGGTGGCGCAATTTATAACACCAATTGTTTTCGTCTCGATGCGCCGGCTGAAGCCACTCCGGAGTCGTCTTCACAAATACGAACGCACACTAACACACTCAGACATCCATCCACAGAAACAACAACGGAGGAAGAGAAGGCGGGTGGGTCGTAGCTAGAGAGAAGCAACGAGGAAGGGAGATAGGGAGAGAGAGAGAGAGAGGGGGAAGGGGGGGGGGGGCGAATATAACACGCTAAAGCGCAGCCAGATCAGGCAACGACGACACCACACTGAACCGTATGCATAATAGAATGAAGTTGAAGTGCCACCAATCGCCACGGATCGTATCGTAGGTATCGTGTATTCGATAGCGGCATTTGTCGTACTAGTAGGAGTGGATCTTGTTGCAGTTGCCGTTGTTTTTGTTGTTACGGTTGTTGTTGTTGCTGTTATTGTTGCCGTTGTTGTTGTTGTTGTTGTTGCTGTTCTAGTTCTCGTTGTTGGTGTTGTTGCTGCTGCTGCTGCTGCGGTTGTTGTTGTTGTTGTTGTTGTTGCCGTTGTTGTTGCTGTTATTGTTGCCGTTGTTGTTGTTATTATAATTCTTGTTGTTGTTGTTGTTGTTGTCGTTGTTGCCGTTATTGTTGTTGCCGTTGTTGTTGTTGTTCTTCTTGTTGTTGTTATTGTTGTCGTTGTTGTTGTTGCTGTTATAATTTTCGTTGTTGTTGCTGTTATTGTTGTCGTTGTTGTTGTTGCTATTATAATTCTTGTTGTTGTTGCCGTTATAGTTGTTGTTATTGTTGCTGTTATAATTTTCGTTGTTGCTGTTGCCGTTGTTGTTGTTGCTATTATAATTATCGTTGTTGTTGTTGCCGTTATTGTTGTTGTTATTGTTGCCGTTGTTGTTGTTGCTGTTATAATTTTTGTTGTTGTTATTGTTGCCGTTGTTGTTGTTGTTGCTGTTATAATTCTCGTTGTTGTTGTTGTTGTTGTTGCTGCTGCCGCTGTTACTGTTGTTGTCGTGGTAGTAGTAGCAGCAGCAGCCACGGCTGGAAAGAGAACTACGCCCGCTTGTTGAGCGACTTCGTCGAGAGAGAGAGAGTTCGCGAAAACGAGACACGAGTTTCGAAGCTGCGTCGAACCTCGCTGTTGTGCTGACGCCGCCGTCGTCGTCGTCATCATCATCATCATTGTTCCCGTAGTTGCCGTTGCTGTCCTTCGTCCCCGACTTCAAGACGCCCTTGACGACGAAAGGAAAACGCACATTTCGCCCGGCCGCCCCTCTGATCTCGTTGTCTCTCGTTCTACAGCTACTACTACTTTTTTTAGGGTTTTTTTTGGTGAGAGGAAAAATGCGTTTACGTACACCCAGAGCGGGTAGTGTGGGACTCGATGCCGATGTTGTTGGCATAATACCCACTACTAAAAACCTCCTCTCACCTAAATGGCCTCAGGAAGAGGCGAGGAGCTGGAACTATTCTTTAATATTACTTCAACTACTCCTTTTTTTTTGAGGGACTAACTGGAAAATGCGGTTTGCACACACGGACACCACGGCAGGAAGGCTCACTCCAAATGTGGGCCGGTAGTGTGGGGCTCCAACCCACTAAAAACCAGTCATGTCCCCATCCCCACACTCAACTGGGAACTGCGCAAGCAATACTTCAAACTACTACTACTACTACTACTACAACTAGTCCTCGTGCACTTCCTTCGCTGCCTGTACTCCGATCGCATGAATTGTTCGGCGCCGCTGCTCCCATTGGCAGCTGCCGTATAGAACCCATAATCATCACGCGCTGGATAGAGTAGATCACCGTGTCTGTCTTGAATGGCACTTTCCGCGGTTACGAGGAGGAACGAGTTATCGAGTAGAACAGCGGTGATGGAGATGCTGCTGCTGTCAACTCAACCTGCTTGCGCGTTATCACATGGGAGGAGCGAACTACTTACTACAATTAAAAGAAGTAAAGTTTTCGGGCTGACCCTCAGCCAAGATTTAACGTCCACGGAACTGTTTTTCACATTGCTTCATAGACACTTACTACTATTACTAATACTAGTCCGCTTACCGATGTCATGTCGAGATCAAACGTATAACTGCTACTACGACTCAAAAATGGCCATCTGTACTCGCGCTGTTTGACGCTAGCTGACTACATGAAATGGTAACGTACTTTGTCGTCTATGATATCGCGAAATGTCACTGGAAAAAAGGATGGCGGCAAAAAAAAAGGAAAAAAAAAAATATCTATATATATATATATATATATATATATATGTCTGACCATCCTTCTTTGCCATCCCAGTTAATATCACTACGTTGTTGTAATATGGTTCGAGACACCCATGTTTCAGATCAGCAATATTGTTCTTGTTCCGTAAGACAGTTATATCGAAAGCGAGGAAAGTTTGAATATTATTAAAAAAGGTAGGTTAACTATTAACTATATATTCTTCTAAATAACTAGTAACTTAATTAAGTTAACTAAATTAGAGGCTCGGCTGCTGTTCGAGGAGCATTTTCAAACGCACGTATTGACTAAAACGCTGTATTATGTGTCATTTGATGTCAGGTTTCATAAACATCCAGTTGCGAAATCTGGAAAATTCAGGGTAGAGAGATAGCTTTTACAATAGTTGTCGATGTCTTAATTGTCTGTTGCGTTGTAGACGGCTAAATTTTCTATCTTAAGTGAAAGAGGATATGGATGGGAAATATCCAGTGCTTGAAACATTGACTGGGGAGATAAACAAAAACGCCTAACAATATCCTTACGTTATATCTGGAGATTTTTCTATGATTATACGTAGACCATCAAATGCAGAAAGTGTGAGTCTTCAATCGGCGGCGCCAACAATGAGGTGCTCCGGACATTTTGTTAAGTACTATTAGGCAAGCAACGCGAAAAGCAGTCCTGTGAGCGTTAAATCTTGGTCAGCGCGAAAAGTTAAAATACTATTAGGCAATAGTAACTATATATATATATATATATATATATATATATATATATATATATATATATATATATATATATATATAGACTAACAAGTTGTTCAAACAATAAAAAAAAACGAATAAAACATTATAAGGCTAAATAATATTTTTAAAACAAGATTTGGGCCATGTGCATGTGTTAGTGTATGATTGTATGGGATTGTAGCGTGGTCAACAACCACAACTTGCAAACGCATCCCAGCAGAACCAAGCCTGTGGTGCGTCTGGCTCGGTTGCAAAATCGAAAGAGGTGGATGTACATTTGCTTACCGAGAGAGACCAAAATAGAGAGAGACCGACCGTTAGAAATAGCTCGCCCCTGCAATGAATAAGCGATAGGTTACTCTCCAACCGACACAAAATTCCTCCTTTACCCCATATGGTTTCAGCACTGCAGCAATTTTCTGATCTGACCTCAGTGAAGCTAGCTTCGCTGAACGTCAGATAGCCGCAGTGGCGGCCATACTAAGAATAAAAACCGCGAAGAGGTCGACCACGATGTTAGGATGACAGCGTTGCTGGTATGCCAGAAAAAAATCATATTTTCTATAATAATACATCATATAAATAACATTCTACTCCTTGAAAAGTGCCCCTTTTTATGATGCTCTGGAATATAGCTAGAGAACGGAAGGAATGAAGATCCAGTAAGCAGGAGAGAGAACAGAGAGATACAGTAGCGAAACAAGCGGGGGAGGGTAGTGGGGGTTTCGAGGGAGAGGTTGGAGATAACTTGGTAACTTGTAGCATCGTAAAGATGAGTGTCTGATCCGTAGTTGTTATCCGTGGCTGGGGCGAAGCTCATCGTCTCAGATGACCGAAGCATCGCGCTCGCTCGCTCGCTAGCTTGCAACATGGAAAAACTTCTGTCAACCTGACAGAACAAGAAGACGAGGAAGACCTGTAGGTTGTGCACCATGAACAAACCATGAACCGTTGTCACCAGATCCAGCGGGGCGGCGGCGGCGGGAGGCAAGGTCAGCACGCACAATTCAGTCGACGTCATCATCGCAAGTAATCAATCAGCCAAGAAGCTTCCGTTTGGAGCAATCTAGTAAGCGAGCGACCGACCACCGGTCACCGACGAGGCTCTGCCGTCCTTCGACACATTGGTAACGTCGACGCTGAAGACGATGATGAAGTCCAAGAGCAGCACGGTAATAACGGCCGGCATTGTCGGCGACGTTACTGCAAACTACATTGTAAAGGACCCGCTGTAACACCGCTGCATCATGTCCATTATCAACACGATCATCATCATCATCATCATTGCCGTCTCTCCCTCTCTTTCGCAGTCTCTCTGTCCCTCGCATTCTCGTTCTCAAATAGAAACGTCATGATGAAGTTATGACAAGCTAAGTTTCCGCTACCGACGGTGGTGTACTGACATGACGGTGGTGTAGTGATGATGATGAGGCCGATAATGCTGATGGTGATGATGATGATGAGGTTACTGGCAGAAGAAGTCGGATCGATCTCATCGCGTCTCGATGCAACGTGCGATTGTCAACGTAGTTGTCTTCGCGTTGTGCTTGTCCGTATACGTCTTATAGATCTAATATCAATATTGTTCTTCTTCTGCTGCCCCTTCTGATAGGGGTGGCAGGTGCGGCCACTTCTGCGGCCACTTCTGCTGATCCGTTCGGGGCGCGCGAACAGAACGGGGCCCGGCGATCGATACCAACGAGTAGACAACAATGAACAAAGATGCAGCTATCGTCATCATCAGCAGCGCTATCGGCTGACATCATGCTGACAGCGGTTTGATGTTTGCAGATCAGACGGTGGATCTGTCTCGCCTCGCCGGGGTGGTCTAGTGATGGCTACTCAAAGATCTCTTGCCACCGTTTGCTTGCTGTCTGCATTGTTTTACGTCAGTGTGCTATATATATAAATATATATATATATATATATATATATATATATACATATATATATATATATATATATATATATATATATATATATCTATATATATGTATATATATATATATATATATGTATATATATATGGATCCATTTACTTTTCGCTATACATGTATTTATTTAACGCCATATTGTTATGTACTGATAAAGGAGGATAAATGTCAGACGACAGACGACACTACGCTCTGCTGGCCATTAGAGTCATCAGCCACCAACCAACTAACCATATCGTGTCTCAAAATAAGCCTGTTCTTCAATTTTACAACAAAATATGAAACGTTTCAGGTTAGAAAACGAGGCATGAAATATGAAAGTGGTCTTGAATAAGATGGCTGTCTGTTGTTGCAGTAACACTTTGGTGTATTCAGTTTGACAGCACGTTGTAATGGAGACTTCGCGTCGGTTTTGCACTGCCTCAGTCCTCTGTCACCGCATCAAATGCAATCTCACGATGACTGCGTGACGGTGTGAACTGAATATACATGACATCTGAAATATATAAGTCGTCAGCAGCACTTCAAGCAGCCTACTTGACGTGTACCCAAGTCGCTGCATATACATACACAAGTTATTGCTTCACGTATGATGACCCACTCAACGATGTACGTATTAAAGTCACCTTAAACGACCTTCTTTGAGAGAGTCCAGTTTTCGGCTGTGTCCTCATCCGTTCTAAATTGGCTTTCACTTCACCCAAACCATCACATCCTTATTTGCATTGTTCATAAAGTTGCAAGCGCTGGCATTGCCCAACTTCGCGAACAGGTAGGGCCATTGTCTCAACCCGGTAATTTTCTATAAATTAAAAAGTCTTATTTCAAGTTCCTTCCAGGTTGCAAACAAAAAAGGGCCGCATGTTTTTTTTTCTTAGAAATTGCTCGAGTGTTCATGTGTTTTGAACTAATCTCTCGCTGGTAGCCATATGCGTGACGGGCGGAATGGGGCAAACGGATTCACGTTCTTCCAAAAACGCCAAAGGACAGCGATTGTCGCCTGAACATTGTGCAACTTCAATGTTCAGGCATGGCGGAGCCCGTCTTCGGCAGCGGCAAAAGATACGTCGCGTTTCTGTTCCCGCGCCTCAACCTCTAGCTTCCCGCGTCAGCCAACAGTAGAAAACAATGAAAGAAAACGAAAAGTGCCACCGAAAATACGTGGAATTTAAAGAGGAGCAGAAGGAGAAGAGGATTGGTGAAAAACGGCGACGTAGCAGAAAATGATGAAGAAGACACAGCAGAAGAACCTAAAGAGGAGGAAGAACAACAAAGAGAATAAGAGCAAGAAGAGGTAGAATATAAGAAACAAATATAAATTATAAAAAGAAGAGGAAACATGAAAAGAAAAAAGAAAGCAGCAGAGGGAGGCAAATTAAGAAGAGGAGAAAATTTGAAAACGGAAAATCAAGGTAAAGTAGAAGAAATGGAGTAGGAGGAGGAGGAGAAAAGAGAACACAGAAGAAAAAGCGACGATAAAGAGGAGAGAAGAAGAAACCACAAAACAGAAGGAAAAGAAAACGCAGAAGACGAAAAGTAAAATGAATAAACTTAGCAGTAGAATGGGGAGAACGAGAAGAAAACGGAGTAGCAGTACAATGAGAAATTGAGAAAGATGAATAAATAGAAGCCAAAGACGTTTTCGGCGACGGTGGCGTGGTCAAGGTCGCTTGGAAGTGATGCACCAATGATGAGGCAGAAAGGCAGTTGAATGAGGGTCAACCTCGCTTTGGCTGCTGGGCGGCAGCAGCCAGAAAAACAGTGGTACGTTTGCGTTTAGTAAACGGCGAACCGCATATTCGGCTATGGTAGAGCCAATCGTTACAAGATCGTAGTAACAGCCGCCCTGGTAAATGGGCCAAATGGGCAGCCACCATTCAGCTAACAGAAGAGGAGTAGTCCTTTTGTTGGCTGGACGAACCTTCGATCTGACAGTCGAAGATTATTCATTGGATGGGTATCTTATTCTCGGATCTATTCGATCAACCCCCATGCTGCTTCAGATGCCGGAAGATCGGCGATCTTGGGAAAGAAGATGGCAAAGAGGAAGATGAAGAAGTGGTAAAAATAAGGTATCCCAAATGCAGAATTATAGACTCGAAATCCTGCTCACAACACCCCACAGCAGGGAAGCGACGGAAGGCAGGTCGACATTTCCGCACATGCTTGCAATACATACAGATTTACCTGGGAAAAGAAAGCCTGAGCGACAAAAATGGAGACGCGGCGCTATGGATCAAACCAACAATAGCTGTCACGGCACAAGAACAGTGAGAGGCTATACCTGGGAAAAACTCGACAAAGGGCCGACCGTGTTTAGCTGCTACACCTCGCCAAACTCGCGACGACAAGACCTCGCCAAATTCTTCCACCTGGCCTAGCGGAAGAAGTGAGAAGATGCGAAGGACGATCCGAAGTGATTCTTGTGGGTGAGGACACCTCAACGGAACGACAACGGAATGGAGAAGCACAATTTGGAATAGTCACCCTTTTCCCAAATACTGATGACCAGAAGAAATCGCGGACCTGAGGAGAGCATACCATGCGGCGCAGCGGATGAACACCCATGCTAGAGAGGAAACAACGGGAGCTGTACGAGTATGTGTACTCTCCGGTCGCGAGGCGCGTGCGAGTGCATCACGCCACCGGGCTCGACAAAAAAACCTAGTCAAAAAGAAACAACCGAAGGTAGGCAATTCCTGTTTGACTAGCGTAGGGGTGATGATTGGCCAGTCTAGCATTAAGAGTCGTTGGTTCGGTCCTGGCGCGACACATACTCTTTCGAAGTGATCTTGCTCGCTCTTGTCGCGACGACTATGTCGTCGTTGTTGTAGGCATTTGCTAGTGCTGTTGTTGTTGTCGTCATCGTCGCCATGTTTACATGCGAGCAAAAACAATGATGGTGATAGTAGGAACAATGGCTAACATCATCGAAGTGAACAAATCGAAGTCATAGTAGAGTGCAAGCAATTGAGAACTAAAACGAGACTAGTCCCGGTGGGAATTTTTCTTCTAACTAGTACCAGTATCGTAACACGCTCAGCAACGTTAGCAATTACAGCGGCACATTAGCGGGTGCAGTGCTCTCTCTCCAAGCCGTCCTCTCTCTCTTTTGCGTCGTTGACGTCAACAGCAAGGAGGACTCGCTTTTTCTCCCGCACAAGTGTATACGTGGCGCACAACAACCAATAAACTTTGTATTGTCTCTTAAGTGTCCGTGTGGAACACAGGTAGACATCTGGGGGACTCACGGGTTGTCCTGCAGTAGAAGCGAAGGACGCCAAAGCCGTCATAGCGAGGTTAATGAGATTACAGCCAGGGCTTTCAGATCCGCTCTAATACCGGCGCTTGTTTGGGATGCGACTATCACCGACACGCTCGCTCCGTCGAACCTGGAGGCCAGTGCATCTTCCGCTGGCTCCGCAGCACGCAAGGCTGAGCGTCTAAAGAACAACAAATATGCCCAGCTCGCCAACGAGTTCATTTTCGTGCCGCTAGTACTCGAGACACTCGGGGGGCCCGGCCCTGAGGCATGGTCGCTTTTACAGAAGATTGGCAAACAAATTGAACTGGCGACAGGGAAAAAAAGAGCACTTGAGATTCTACTTCAGCGACTATCGCTGGCAGTTCAACGCGGCAATGCGGCAGCAATAATGTCATTTTAATAAATATAGTTATATGTCTCTTAAGTATACTGCAGTTTGAATTAGGGGTCTACGGCTATATATATATATATATATATATATATATATATATATATATATATATATATATATATATATATATAGATATATATAGTTTATATATATATATATATATATATATATACATATATATATATATATATATATATATATATATATATATATATATATATATTTATATATATATATACTATATATATATATATATATATATATATAAAGGAGCATTCAGACACAGTGCGTACCAGAGCAGGTTTGTCCGCACTAATAGTAGTAACTTAATTACATGATCCGTCAAGCATGATCATTGCTGGAAAGTTTTGCTGAGGGAACGTTATTAATTATAGCGGGGGCAGCACACAAACATGACCTTTTAGTTTGCACCACTCCGCATTGCGTCTTTTTTTCTTTTTTTTGCATGTTTTGGCTGGCCAAACGTAGTCGCAGCGTCGTGCGCTAAGGCCTTCTGCAAGCAAGATCTGCCACAACTACTTCTAACTTCAACCACAACAAGACTATAGACTAGCCCGTCTGGTTGTCGCAAAAATCGTTTCGAATGGGGAGGATTTAGGATCAGACCATTAAAAATCTTCGTCTTCAAGTAAATTTGAGCGAATGTTTTCACTCCTTCTTATTTTTATTCTTCTTATTCTTATCTCTCTGTCTGTGTGTTGCTGTTCTTGTGCAGAGGAAATAAGCCGTAGTGTAGGTCGAGAACTCCTCGAGCGGATGCCCTAATTGTCGACGTCAACATAGTGTCTATTGGTCTATTTAGCTGCGGGCGTTCCGCCCACGGGCTGTAGGATGTCGGATTCACATGTGGACACAAGGTAGGCAACCATAGTTGCAAAGGGTAACTGAAGGTCAAGCTGTGAACTAATACGCTATGCTACGCGTTACTAGGCTTAGACGCCTCCGGCTTTGATCCTATCGCTTGACACTCACTCACTCACTCCGGGCTCATGGCTCGGAAGCTATCCGAAGCTGCGAGGTAGCTCCGCATATAAATCGTCGCGAGTGTCCACCCTTCATCCCCACTCGTCAATACTACTACTTCCTTCATGTCAACGCTACTTCCGCCGTTGCAGTCGCCGTCGTCATCGACTAATTACATTTCAACTTCTTCGATTGAGAAACATTTTAATGAACACGTTTTTTTTTCTAGACAAGTGTGTCTTCACGCGTGTCTACGTATCTGCCATTGGCTGGTAGTGTTACTAAATCTACATGGTAATTAGACGGCATGCAGCTGTAAGGCAACGCTGGAAGCCGACACGCGGCAAGCCAACGGCATTTTATGTGACATTCTTGTGCGGCACGCGGTAGTTGCATTCTTGGCTTTTCAGAATCTGTTTTTGTTTGAATGCCGACTACCTTACGAATTGCGTCAAATGCGTTGGGCTATGACGGAAATCTTCGGACGGAAATAAAACGAAGATACACATTGTTGCTCTTATTAGGTATGAACTGATGAGACGTTCCTAGGTAACGAAGCACTTTAGTCGAGCATTACGCTAGCTGATGGAACTTTACTGGCGTGCGTTGTGTTAAGTCACTATTTTCTGGTTCTAAAAGCAAATACATGCCGTAGTAGCGAAACAAATTGAATCACCAAAATTGGCTATTTATATTTATAATCTTAAAAAAAACAATGCGCATATGATTATGTCTACGTAACATCTACCATGTTTTTTTTCAAAAACGGTTTTTATGAATGGTTTGATTGCAGAGCTTGCAGATATATAAAATTGCACATTTATATATTAAGTAGTAAATATATTTTAAAGAATATGGAACATCTCATTTTGTAATAATATTTCAGCTGACTTGGCATTTTTCAGAAATTCATTTATTATCAAACAGTTAGACAGACAGCTGTGTCATAGCTAAACATCCAATTATGAATAGGTAGAGGTTACCATTTATATATATTATATATATATATATATATACATATACATATATAAACATATACAATATGTATATTATTTTAATATTATAATTTAGAAGAATACATATAATGCTTCACTTCTACATATACATATATATATATATATATATATATATATATATATATATATATATATATATATATTATATATATAGCAGACCCTTTTTGTTGGCATACATTTTGTTAACAAAAATAAAATATATATATATATATATATATAAATATACGTGTGTTGGACAGCGATAACGAGAGGAACGCCACGCAGATGGGCGCCTCGTTGGAAGTGTTGATTTTGTTTGTCACAAATCTTTCCCGTTAGCCGCTGCGCTGATCAGGTGGAGTCGACAGATGAACGACATGTACTGTGTGTATGATTAGTATTGTTTTGTAGAACTAACGGACCACCCGCACACCACACGCCAGTCACGCAGGCACGTACGTAGGCACGCACGCATACAAACGAGGCGTGTTTAGCCAAAGAGCCGCTCGCTCTCTCAGCTCTCTTGTCGCATTGCCACCAAGTTAGCAACGCCAACTGCAATGGGCGCCCAGACATGTTCCACTGGGGGGTTGATTGGGACGAACGACAAATTGATGTCCGTTTGTTTCTAAACTACGAGCAGCCGGAGCAACAATAATAACAACAACAACAAGAACCACAACAACAACAACAACAGCCACCACATGGCAGCAGCTCTTTGACCATTTTTCCATGTGGTGGTGACTATTTTATGAGCATTGTCGCAGTCGCTACTGCTGTAGCTGCTGCCGCCGCCGCATAACGGAGCTAACACATACGAAACCCCTCTGTTAATAAATGTCTTAACGTTCGGCACGGCGGCTTTTGCTGCTGCTGATGCTGGTTCTGCTGATAGTGTTGCTTCTTGGGGGTGCCATCTGCGGTCTACCGCCTGATTAATGCAGTAACGCTGAACATTATTCAGATAGGTCAGGCATGCTCAGTACAATGTTATACCAGGCGACGTTGGCTACCACGACAATGGTAACCATGCACCGGACAATGTTAACGGACCGCCCACGAAGAAACCTGCCCTGTCAGCATCCCTGTTGTACTTCTCCTCCACCTTCCCCCCGCCGCCCCTCTTCGCCCGTAGCCGTCACGCAGCAAACTCAGCTGACGGCTGAGGGCTCATTTGCAACGAGATTCGACTTTTCGTCGTCGTAGTGTTGAGTTGTTGTTGTTGTTTTGATTGTTGAGGCTAACCGCACAGGTTAGATTGATTAATAGCTTGTTGACTGCACTACCTTGATGCGTGTTGAATTGCATTATTACTATTATGATGATGATGATGAAGACGACGGTGGCGATGATGATGATGGTTATTATTATAACTGTTAGCTACTCGTTGGCATTGGCTTACGAAACAAACTCTCCTCTCGGTACTGACGTAGTTGAATCGGATGACAAGCGGTTATATCGCTATAGACTGCAGTAGCTGCTGCAGAAGTAGCAGTCCCTTCAACAGGCTTCTTCTTCTTGCACTAGGCTAGGAAATAGCAGGATATAGTTATAGCACGTAAATGTACTTACTTATCGTCATTTGGCTTTCACGTTCGACGGTGCCGTTGTTTTACATGAACGTGGGTGGCCGGGTTATAGTGGACGTGTAAAAAAAGGTGTCTAAAAAAGGAGGTAGTCAAAGCGAAAAGGCAAATAACGATAATCAGATAGGCAGTATGCATGTGTCGGCTAAAAAAACTGGCCGATGCCGTTTTGCCATGTTTTTGAAGGCGGCCATCGTGCTGGGTGCATCACCGGGTGTTCGTCTATAGGTGGGCGACCCGTGAAGCCGTGTGGAATCGATGATGTGCTTCTCTATCTAGTATAGCCACTGACTGTGCACTTACTCGACTAGTGAACAGCAAGCTGCGTCCTCGGCTATACGTAACGTGAATGCTGTGGTATCAGAATTTGTTTGGGTTTTCTTTCATATTAGGATTTACTTTTCTTGGCTCAATTTTTTGTCGTCGCCGGTGCTTGAATCTTTCGTGTTATACCTGTAATTGTGGATATGCATAGATTGTTCGTCTGCATGTATATACATAGTTCCATATGTTCTTAAAATAAATCTAAATATACGATAATTGTCGGAATGCTAATTGTATATATATATATATATATATATATATATATATATATATATATATATATATATATATATATATATATAGCAGATGTCATCTCGCCTCTTATGGCAGGTGTCATCTCGTAGGTGCACTCATAACTTTAACAGGCAAACTCCGGCTCAATTTACAGTTATCTGTTAGTAAAATATCTAACTATAAGTAAAAAAAAGTAAAATATCTAAGTACGATTTTCGACTTAACAACTCGTTGCTGGTGCGGTTTATTGTCATAAAGCCTTGCTTGCCGCACATATTGCCCTACAAGAATTAAAGTCTTATATTGTGCGCGAGTTAATTAATAAGATACTTTTCATCTTATATATATATATATATATATATATATAATGTCGTGTTGGAGTATGAGCTATCTCCATACCCTTTTAGGACCATACATCAGGCCTATAACAATGTTAAGGTCAAAGAGTGCCATTGCTTTCGGGGCGGACAGCCATCCGACGTATTTGCCTCTCTATAAAGAGATACTGGGGTTGTGCGCACTGTCTCGACGATATGCACAGTCCCAGTATAATGGAAACGAAGGCCCAGATACCGGAATGATAATTTTAGGGATTGGTCGCCGCAACGTATAACGTCTGTAGCAGTCAATCGATCTCACTTCTAAATTTCGCATCGACGAACGAGAGCCTCTCAAACTGCCAAACTTGAAATTTGCCTATGTTCAACAAGGATTTGCGCTAGAGCAAATTTCCGTTGCTCAATAATTTTTAAAATTCAACTGTGAAATGAACATATAAAAAAAAAAAATGGATCTCTGGCCGTCTTAAGATCAATAAGATTTTAATTTTTCTAGAAGCACTCTCCTGGGGCTATATATATATATATATATATATATATATATATAAATATATAAATATATATATATATATATATAGTGCAGGACGGCGTGCCCGACATGCCAGTATTAACGACACTTTTAGCCGAGCTCTCCGATCTAGCGGATTTCCCTGTATTCTAGAGCCCCAGGGTCTTTCCGCCGACGACGGCAAACGCCCGGACGGGATGACTCTAACCCCCTTCAGCCGGGGCAGGATGCTTGTCTGGGACGCCACAGTTACCGACTCATTAGCACCTTCAATGGTCGGTGGCGGGGCGGCCTCGGCAGGTTACGCTGGTGATCTAGCCGAGACAAGGAAGCTCGCAAAATACGCTTCAATAGAGTACCCACATGAATTTCAACCGCTAGCGTTGAGACCTTGGGCGGCCCAGGCAACCTAACCCGCAAACTCCTCCACAGAGTCGGCGAGCAGCTAAACCTCGCAGCTGGAGACAAGAGATCCGCGACTTTCTTGAGACAGCGCCTTGACCTCGACGTCCAACGAGGGAACGCGGCGTCCGTCCGCGGCACGCTGCTGAAGTGGTGCCAACCCACTCTATACGAGATAGAGTAATATTCCCAGTGCACACGTTCTTAGGAGACAATTGTCGCTCCATCGGTAATCTTAATAAAGATATATATATATATATAGATAGAGATATATATATATATAGATATATATATATATATAATATATATATATATATATATATATAATATATATATATATATATATATAATATATATATATATATATAAACAACACACACATGCTATACAAATCCATTGAATTCCATTATAAATGCGTTTTTGACAACGTTGTTATGGTTGATTGTGCTCTTGTTTTTCCTGTTCTTTGTGCTGGCGGTTGCCTATATTATTATATCATTGTTGTCGTTGTTGTCGTCGTCGTAGTCGTAGTCGATATCGTATTTGTTGTCGAGCTGTGTTCGCGTTGTGTTGTGGTCTTATGGGTGCTTGCTTCTAATGTTATTGTTGTCGATGAGGGCAGCTGCGACGACGGCGGCCGCGTCTATTTCGCCCATTTGAGAAGCACGGTGGGGTCGGGTCATTGTGGTCGTCGTTGTCGGCTGTTGTTGTTGTTGTTGTTGAGGAGGGCGTCCCCATCTATTAATAGCGGAGCAGAGCCAAAGTAGACAGCGATCAGCCGATCAACGTAACGGGTCGTGCGCGAGTATCTATATGTAAGCGTTGTGGTCGTCGGCGTCATCATCTTATAATTCTTCTTCGTCTTTTCTTTTTCATCTTCTGTTCGCCACTTCTGCTTTGTAGCTGCGTTGGGTTCTGCGTTTATTGGTGTCTGACGGCACTGCACGCCTTTGTTGCCCTTGTTGCCGTCGCCATTGTTGTTGTTGTTGTTGTTGTTGCTTTTGTTGTTGTTTTTGTTTTCCTCGTCTGTTGTTCTTGAGGGTGAAGATGAGGAAAGGTCGGGGGAGGAGGGGGAGGCTGAGGCGGCGGCTGCTGCTGCTGCTGCATTGTTGAGGTGTTGCTAAATTCACCTGCTGCTTGCCACCGGCAGCCCTGCCACCGCCGTCCTCATAGTCATCACGTTCATCCCCGTCATCATCATTATTATTATTATCATCATCATCATCGTTATTATTATCATCATCACCATTATCATCAACATCATCACCAGCATCATCATCATCACCATCATGAACTTTGAAACCATCTTCTTGCGCTCACGAGGCTCAAGACTCACGTGGCACGCGGGCCATGTCAGCAGGGCCCATCCGTCCGTCCATCTAAGCAGCAGTAGTTGTGAGACGAGCTGAAAAGGGCGGCTTGACCGTTGTTGCTGCCACTTGTCTGTCTGTATGCCTGTCTGTATTTTGTCTGTCTGTTTGTCCGTTCGACCGTATTTCTGTCTATCTGTATGTGCGTTTCTGTACGTTCATCCGTTGGTGCGTTCATACGTCAATATGAACCGGCGCACGGCGCACACGACCGTTGTGGTACATGCACTACATGCGCACAGAGATAGAGAAAGCTAGAAAGAGTGAGGGAGAGAGAGAGAGAGAGGAATGGGGTGAGGGATGGGGGAATATAAGGCAGAAACTAGAAAATATACCCGTCAGCAAATAAGCACAAATATACGCGGCCACAACCACAAGCAAGCAGGGCAAGCATTGCGGCAAGCAGATCGGCGGCAGAACAACGGCAGGAACAACGAAGCGACAAAAGGAAGAAAGAAAGAAACAGAAAAAAATGGAAAGGAAGAGGAGAAGCGGCGCTCGAAGAAGACGCCGTCGTCGGCGCCGCCACCGCAGCAACAACAACAGCAGCAGGAAAAGAATATACAGGGCAGGAAAAACAGCCAACTTAATCGTAGAGCTAACAGATCTACTGGACAGCTGGCTCACGCAGCCAGAAAGCAAGAACAGGAAAGAGAGATAAAGAGAAAATGCGGGCGAGCAATATAGAGAAAAGGGAAGAGAGAGAGAGAGAGCGGGGGGTGTTGTCTGGCTGGGTGCGTGGAAAACAGGCAGACCAGAGGAGAGAGGTCAAGTAAAATTGAAAACAACAAGTCCTGATACGCTCGAAGGAAAACAATAAAAAGCAGGAGAAGCACCAGGGTACAGAATGTGCGCGCGAGAGAGACAAAAAAAAGAGAGCGGAAGTCAGGCAACCGGACAGATGTATAGAAAGAAAATGCTATAACATGAAGAAACTGAGCGGCGTGCAAGAATAGCACAAGATCAATCTTTCAAGCCTGATTTGGGATGGTGGTGGTGGTGGTAATGCTCGTGTTGATGGGGCGACAGTACATGGCCGGAGCAGCATCGGTATTGTTACTTGGTGTTGTTGTTGTTGTTAGTGGTGATGATGCTGTAGTTGCTGTTGTTAGTGGTGGTGGTATTGTCGTACGTATTGTTGTTGTTGTTGTTGTTGTTGCTGTTGGTGTTGTTGTTGCTGTTTGTCGTGGTGTTGTCGTTCTTATTGTTGTTGTTGTTGGTGATGTTGTCGTAAATAATGTTGTTGTTGGTGTTGTTGCTGCTGCTGTTGCTGTGGAACCTTGGCATTTCACGTCTTACCGCTGAGGTTCTAGCTAGCTGTTCATGGTTGCTGACCACGCGGCAGTGGCAGCGGCTGCCGATAATGGCGATGGCGTCGCCAAGCATACGACAAGCAAGTGACGTAGGAAGGTACGCAGGCTTACAGGCAAGCGGTCGGTCAGTACGTCAGCCAGCCAGTCACAGCCGGCGTCGAACGAAGCCAAAGCCATGGCAGTGAAGTGCAGCTACGAGCGAATCGCGACCAGGCGGTCATCATACTTTTCTGAGTATATCCTGCTGCTGGTCGTACTCTTCGCGTCAGCACTTCATCGCGTCGTCCTCATCTTCCTCACCGTCCTCACCTGGCGACGGGTGGTAACCGCTACACTGGCAGAGTCGCCAGCAAAACAGCAGCAGCAACAGTGGCGGAGGCGGTAGAGGCAGACGACGGCACGTGACCAATGACGGGCGACCAACTCATCATCTATCCAGTGATGATGTCTATAGCGAGCCAGGAACTTCAGACAGGGAACGAACGCCTTCACCTCACCTCACCTCAGCACAACTTCACCTCTGGCTTCTTGTTCTTCTTCATATTCTTTTTCTTCTGCTTTTCGTCTTCTCGACATGCCGACCACCGCATTTGTTGCCTTTCGTTGCTGACTGGTTGGCTATACGCCGTCATATAACCTGTCAACAGCAGCAACGACAATAACGGCAACAGCAACAACACCGCCAGCAGCAACAACAACAGCAGCAGCCGCAGCAACAACAACAACAACAACAAAATCAGCAAGAATAAGAGCAGCAAGAACAACAACAATTGCAATAACGTACAATACACAACATGTATGGCAGACTGAGATTGGCATGAGAATAACTATACATCTTAATGACAAATATCGCGCCGTGCGCAATCCGTTAAAGCAAAATGGACCGAAGAGACTTCACTTGACGACACCAAATAGCCAGTGAGTCACCGGCTAAACTTGCTATCACACCTACTACGCCTTGTACTACTAAGAGGCAACTTTTTTGGGATGACTCTCAGTTTAAATCTCACGTCCGCGGAACCGTTCTATCGTTGCTTTGTAAGACCGGCCCCAATAAATACAAACGTTAGTTGATGGAGATCAAACCGGTGCTGTACCCATGTGTCTGCTCCGATCGCAAAGCGCACGCGAATGAACCACGCCGCCGGACTCGACATTTCGTTTTTTAGAGAACTAACTAAATAATGCAATTGCACAGACGGTCATCACTGCTAGGAGGCTCCCTGCAGGGGTGGGTCGGTAGTGTGGGCCGTTAATCCACTAAGAAACAGTCGTTTCCTCAACCTGACTGGGGCCTGCTAGCGCATCGCATCAAACAGTCAGGAAGGGCGAGTTCCCCTGACGGGTGTGTTCGTCGGCAACCACGGGGAGGGAGCGCTTTAGGTAGTTGGCCCTCGTGGCCCTTCTGTCGTAAAATGGCTTTAAAGGCTTTAGCTATAATGTTGCAGTATAAGAACGATTCTCTTATTTCTTTGCAGAGGTCACGTCAGTTAAAAGCCGGAGTGTTTATTAGAAGCGGTAAAAGGGCGCGCTACTCTGCCCATGCTGGACACCTCAGAGCAGTATAATCTGGGGTGTCCAGCATGTCCTCTGGTCCATCGCAGTGGATGCACTTGGGGTTGGGATCCTTTCTGATTCTGAACAGGTAGGACTGGAAGTCGCCATGGCCTGTCAGGATTTGGGTCGTGAAGAGGGCGAGCTTACCTCCCGGGCGGTTCAACCAGTCTTCGATGTTGAGAACTAGGGTACGGAGACTGGAGCCTGGGGCACCCTCTTGTAGGTCGTGACTACTATTATGACTACTGCTACTGCACCTGCTTAATTTAATCTGACCATAACAACACATAAGTACACAGAACGTGTGCGCAAGGTGTACTTTGAAGGTGAGTCGAGTCGAAACTAAACAGCTGCTTGCATGTGCTACTAACAGAAATGACCTGCGAAGTTTGCAGTTGGTCGCAGAGCAACAATGGACACAACATTACACTTAAAAGCTAAATGGTCTAGATGAAAATGCCATAACAGGTTCGCTTCGCTAAGAATTTCCATTAAGAACTTGATTGTTTTATAGCGGTCGACCATGTTGAGCCCAAGCCGAAATATGTCGGGCACATGTAGGAGCCTTCGAAACGGTAGGAGTTCGTTTCACCAGTGCTTACAACTAAGCCGAAATAGTGACCTGATCTGGGAGTAAAATGAGAGTACGGTATAATTTAGAACAATCGGTCGTAGAGAACGTGCAGGAAAACTCTTGCGATCTAGGATGTAAGCGAGCGTACGGTAGAATTTAAACCGGTCGTAGAGACGGTAGGTGAGCTAACACTTAAATTCAAACAATAGTGGTTGAGGCAGTGAGACGATTAAGATTTGCCGCCACGTTTAGGAACATTTCTAGGCAGACTTGATTTTTCTCAATCGCATGCTGCCATAGGCGTGCGAGAGCTGAGTCGCTCAAGCGGTCCTTACGAAAGCTGAATTGATCGGGAATGAATAAATCAATACCTTCTATATGTCGACATGTAGATTTACTTTATCATCGTTTTACTAATTTGACGTACATCTGCAAATCTTGAGAAGATCTACTCGAAAGGATATGCGTGCCGGATTGCAACAAACGACCTCAAGTTTGGTGCCTTTACTGATGGCCGTAATGCGAATTTGGCGCTGTATAGATCGCGTTGATAATGATGAAGCAAGCAATAACTAGTGCAATAACGACCGCAACGACAACGACCATAACAACAATAATAACAACAACAGCAACAACAACAACAACAAGCAGCGGCAAATGCCTTCACCCGTGCACCACTTTGCACCCTTTACATCGGCAATGTGATGCAGGTACTGCTTAGATATCGACCGCTTGGTGTCATCAGCCGACCAGCTGAACGTGCTTGCGTGCGTTTGCGTGTCGATGCATATCGGTCTATGATCATGGCTCAAAAACAACGACAACAATAGCAACAACAACAACTCGAGGACGACAATCGTAGCAGGGCCAACGACACCGGCAAGGCTAGCGGTGAGAACGAAGACCCCAATAACGACGCCACCCTGTTGCACAACACAGATGCATACACACACACACACATATATATATATATATATATATATATATATAGGTAGACGGATAGGGCAATCTTACATAGTTGCACACGTCTCACTCGCTTGCAACTTGGGCTAAGCAACCAAACAAAGGGCGTAGAACGCACGACGGTGGGCGGTGAAGGGGCGTTGTTAACCTAGGCCACTGCTGTCATTGTTGTTGTTGCTATTGTTGTTGTTGTTGTTGCTGTTGTTGTTGTTGCTGTTGTTGTTATTTTCGTCGTCGTTGTTGTGGAGGAAGAAGGAAGTTGGCCTATCTGGCCTACCGGGAGGGATCATCATCACCATCAGACGGAAACAGATTATTTGACAGGCGTTAGCCAGGTTCATTGGTCGGCCGTTTCATAGCCGACTAAGCGTCGGAGCCTCGGAAGGGGAAACCGAGACGAGGAAGAAGAACAAGAAGCTCCCCCGTCGTCACGATACAGGATCAAGCCGGGTCGATCCGGGCTGGGCCGACGCCCATCATGATGCTGATGGCCCTAAGGTTTCTATGCTTGCGTTTCTCTACATGGCCTCTTCTTACCAGTAGTGCAAATGCCGCAGCTGTTAGGCCAGTCATCGGCCAGTCAGCAATGCCTCGCCGCTGCTTCAGGTCGGGGTCGATGACTTGGGCAGCGCTACCGCTCGAAGACGCGCCCCTCAAAGGGGCACACACATACACATATATACAAAACGGACACAGGCACGTTCATTGTCTCCCGTAAGCACATGAGTGGGGGGCACACGGGGTTGTTTGGGAATAGATGATCGTATTTATTGATCGGGCTTGAGGTTTGTTCTATATGAGTCGAATAAATGCGTACACGTCTGCTGGCGATCTGATTTTGAAAACGAAGGTAAGGGGGTGGTTGGGCATTCGTTTTTTCTCATGTCTCGAAGAAATTCTTCGCTCGCTACTAGACTCTCTTGAATAGTGACATCTTTTGTAGTCAATAAAAAGGCAAGTCAGTGCAATGTGTATTAGTGGGCAACCCTGTTTGGGTGTTTGGTAACTTGTCGATGAAACGATCTAATTTTATTTCGTGACGGAAATCCTATTACTATATATCCTAACCAATCTGCAATTATTAATGACTATACCAAATGCCTAATAGTGTTGCTGCGTTATCACCATGTAAGTTGATTTAAGGTTGTCTACTACTATGGCTCTTTAGATCATTGCCGGACTTTGTAACGTGGATTTGGGTTGAGAGTCAAGGCGATTGTTTGAGTTTGTGAAGCATAAAGAAACATGTCGTTAGACAAAGTCATTGGGTATGATGGGTTTGAGATGCGGAGTTATATTTAGAAATTCCAAAGTCAATCAAATGTGTATTGTTCAACAAGGCCAACAAGCATGCATTTCATCTAAAATATAATGCTACGTTCCTGTCTGCTTGAAAGCTGAATGCTTGCTTCTCGATACTGTCAAGTGCTCTTGTGTGTAGAAATTCACAGGTGGTAAATGTCTTCTGTTTCTTTGGGCTATAGTAACCTGGGGTATGGCGGCTATGCTGATAGGCATTGTGGTCATTGTAGAGCGTATCGGAATTCTGACTGCCTCTATCAGTCAGGTAGAGGAGAATGTCTGGCGACTCAAACACCGGGATCGGACATAAAAATGTAGTCCAGAGAGATAAAATCCAAACGCTATTTCCTTCGACTTAACCGCCGTATGATAGTTCCTGTGAACAGGCGTGTCGTGCTCGTTTAACGCGACCTTTGCCCTTTGCAAAGGCAAAGAGTAATGTTCTGTAGGAAGTATCTTGCCTCCACGGCTAAAAGGTGCGATATTGTGTCGTAGTCAAGTGTATATTACTTCGCTAGTTTTTAGCTAGTCGATTTGAGGAAGTAAAATTTGCTAACTTAATAACTTCGAAATTACACTACTATTTTGTTAGTCGTTGTGTTGATTATATTATTACTTCGTATTTCATCTGTCACAACTTCTGTTTAATCCAGAAATAAGACTACAACTTCAAGCTTAGATAATGGCTGACACTCTCGTGTGAAAAGCAGTTTTGTTGTACCTTTTGTATATAAACGCTGCATTAATGGGAAACAATCAGTCATCTTGGAGCACACACTTCTTCGACCCGGTATGGGCTTCCATTTTCACAGGCTGGTGACTCTTCTTGGCTTTATATTTAATGACAGCTTAAAGTCAACTGGAACGTACTCCCATGTTCGTCTCGACCAGAATTAAGTAATAAGGCTGAAATTACTTTGCAGGACGAGCACATGTGAACGCTTTTCGTGTAACTAAGAATATGCAGCAAAACGCTTATGATAAAAACCGCACTTATAAACTGCCATACACAATTAGCTAGTGACCTATTTGTTTAGCATCTGTTTATTTGCATTTCGGAGGTCATATAGACCCTGCTATATATTTCTCTAGAGAAAGTCCAAAGATGTTAACTATGAGAAAGCTAAATGGGGCTAAAAAAGGTTAAGTCAACACTCCGAGCAGATGAGTTCGATTATGCGTAAATCGAATAACTGCCTAGGAATTACAGATTGTATTTAAAGAGCTCACTACCACTCAAGTTAAGGCGTTAGACAAAGTCAAGGCATAGAACCGTTAATCAGTGACCTTGCTCGTCGATCATACACTGGCTCTTCGAGGAATTTCGAATAAAATATGAGAGCGGTGGTGCCCTTTAAAATTTCTGCACTACAGTACAGCGGTTACAAAAATATATGATGTGCAGTACAAGGGGTTCACGACAAGCTATGTAAGACGGCCGGGTTTCACGCGCTAAATGTGGAATGCGTGTGTAAATACACAAGCTTTCGTTTTTTCCGTTCCAAATGTGCGAGAACTAGTTGCATAAGACATGTTGCATGAGCTGGAAATGACGAAACATTTGTAAGATGGCCTAGCTTTATGAAGCCTCGCACATTGCCCTTATGACAACATACCCGTTTTAGATGTGAGAGGGTATTTGAAGCACATTGCAAACTTTACGTAACGATGTTTTTAAGCTTATTGTCAAAACTGATTTTGAATACGATGAAGACTTCTGTTTAACTAAACCTTGAAAAAATGGCGTACAGGGCCGTATCGAAGAGAGCCACCTATAGGGAGCTTGCTCGGAGGGGTTTCAGCCCAATGTGAGAATAATTTTAAGAACCACAGTTTGGATATCGCAGAAACGGCGAACCCTAGCGGTGTTGTGTAGCAGTTCTATATAGGTTATCAATGTCGACTACCGAGCTCACCACTATTGTCTGGGATTTGGTGTGCAATTGTACACTCAAACCTGTCATTCAGATGTCCGCTACTCTTGACACTTTAAATAAAGCCAACCGTGTTGCATGTGAGCATCAGTAATTATTTAGTCACAACTGGAGGCCAAGCCGACGGGACGACTTAGTCATCTCTTCTAAGCTTAGTCGACCCTAGAACAGATGTTATCGTTTTTGCTGCTGCTGTTGTTGTCATCGTCTGTTTACGTATGGTCGAAGCGTTGTCATTATCTCCGTCCTTGCACTGAATTTTTCTAAGGAGTTTTTTTTCTGGTCTATCATTCGACTCCCACTTGGGATTTTGGCATCGCCGCAAGGCGTATCTTTACGGTAGCTTCAATGAGTCGGACATATTGAGATATATAGTGTTTCCACAGCAGATTTTTCTGGCCGCATGGCGCCTCTGATACTCAGCAGTGCGGCAGCATCTTGGTTATTTGAACAACCGTATTATTTTCTAAGTCATGTGAGTGGGTGGAACTGGAGGCGGGCGGAGCTGTAGGGAAGCTTACGAAGCCTCCACTGTATGCTGATTGTTTCAATTATGTCACTTTACATTCTAGGACATGATTTGTTGTTTATGAGTTTGTTACATGATTTAGCCGCCAGTCACAACTCTCATTAGCAGTACTGCCACCGTCGTTCACTCATTGACCGGACTGCAGGACAACAAGCCAACTACGGGCGAAGGACTCAAGTGACTTGCAGGTCACTTTCTTACATTACAACTGCGGCGCTGCCGTAACGGTCCTAACGGCTACCTGCTGGTACTCCTGCAACCGTTGTTTCCGGCGCAGACGATGTTACTGCTGCTGCCACTGCTGCTGTTCCATTCTGCAGCCAGTCTTGCCCGATTACGTGCATGATTGCCCTTCCGTCCGTCCGTTGATCCGTCCGACCCGAACACAACGCTGATGTCACTACCTCTTTTGTTGTTGTTGACGTTGTTGTTGTTGACGTTGCTGTTGTTGCTGGTGTTGTTGTTGCTGTTGTTGTCGGCGCCGTCGTGGGCAAAGCGTCGCTTGCTTGGCCTAATTTCGACTGGGGCAACCGCTGTTAGGTGACGGCGATCGCGCGTGCACCCCACGGACTAGACAAGGGCATTAGGCCAGATCGTTAACCAGGGCAGAAGCAGCAGCAGCAGCAGGCGGTGTTGTTTGCAGCGTCATTGCAGTGGCCGCTTGCGTCGCGGGTGGGGCCGCCGTTACGGGTATCTATCCTATAGGAGAGGTGCAAGGAGCGAGGCACGAACACCTAGTAGAACGCTCATCTAGTGCTTAAGTGGCTGAGATAGCCCTATGATCAGATACGGCCATAAATAAAATGGCGAGAACATACTATAACACGTGTCGATCCGCGAATGCAAAATTCTTGAACTGCTAGTCTCATCTTGACAGCGCACGCATCCCAACAACGTTGCGGATGCAGCCGCTGGCTCGCTAGTTAGGCATCTGTGTGGGATAGTCATCACCTACTAATGAAGTGAGGTACCTTCTATTCGATTGTAGTTGGTATTGTTACGTCGCAATTACACTATTTTGTTTAATAAGTACGTAAACTAAATAGTTAATAAGCTGCCGTTGTATATATATATATATATATATACAACTGCAGTTTGACTATTTTGATTAATGAGGAAGTAAACTAAACATGTAGTAAATGTGCAGTTATATATATACATATATATATATATATATATATATATATATATACATATATATATATATATATATATATATACAACTGCAGTTTGACTATTTTGATTAATGAGGAAGTAAACTAAACATGTAGTAAATGTGCAGTTATATATATATATATATATATATATACATATATATATATATACATTATATATATATATATATATATATATATATATATATATATATATATATATATATATATATTTGAAATATATCTGTATACGCCGGCCATCTGGTAGCATAGAAAGTAACAAATTCAAAACGCAAGATCGTTATTTGCGTTTTTTTTTTCTGTACGTAGTAACTTGCCGAATCAAATGAGCGTATGCCTTTAGGAAAATAACCTTGCTAACTGAATGGCCCATTCGTTTGCGTGAAATGAGACTGTTGACGGAATGCCATTGCCTCGGCGGTAGAGACTTGTGCTCTTTACGAGTCTGCAGCTGTATTCGAACGTGAATGGGGATTCTGATTTGACAAATCGATCATAGACGGGTCGGCCTTTTACGGTTATGTAGGGTTACATAACGGCACACTATTGGATTTTTTTTTATTAAGCAATACGTAGTTGGCCTTCTGAGTAGGTGCTGCTTAACCATTCGTTTTCAGGGAGGTAAAGCCTCTACATTTACAATCTTCAGTGAAAGTATGTCCCATGCTATCACTCCGCATTTTTTAGATCCGGAAGGACAAGCGCCTCAGGACGCCTTGGACGTCTTCCGCTAATTTTCTATATTGTGCTAAATGGTATTCGCAAAACACAATGATGCCTCCACAACCATGGTAGTGTGGAGATTAAAATCAAGTTTAGCATTGATGTATACGCCTATAGGAGAAAGTCGGAAAAACGCAGTCGTTGATTTTATAGTCGAGTCAGAAAGTACGCCGTGTTTCAGTACGACAAAAAGGTGAGAAAATCACGCATTTTATTTAAAACACGCTATTGGGCAGTCTACGAGATCGCGTATAAGATGAGCGCATCGCATGGATCAGTTCATTCGCATCTAGCCGTGAGACCTGCCAATTGATGGGCGCAGCATAAGCGCACAAAAAGTGACATTATGAGACGCCTGAGCACCGGCGCTTTTCTATTTGAAACCATACAAAGAGCGTTCTTTTTTCTAAAACACTCGATTACCATCAATGTGAATTAAATCATCTGTAGCAACATAAAAATGCATACGGTTGAATCAAGGCACCGCGTCCAACACCACTGCGTAAGCACATTTTCATAAAGACCAGGTAAGAAGAGCCTGCTGTATGTCCGGCGAAATTGAAAAGGCGTGGCTTACTGTGAGCTTCTGTAGAGCAACGAAATGATTACAAGTAAAAAAACACTTTCAGTTGTATTCAGTCATTTTGAATTAAAAAAGTATCGTCAGTCGTTAGAAACAAAGTATAAACATATTTTACAACTTGCGGCAACCTGCCGCAAGTTGCTGAATATTTCGTACCCACATTAGAGTCCGGACCTTGCTTATTATCTGTTTCGCTCGGTTTAGAATTATTTTAGGTGATAAATCTTCAACCGTTGAAAACCTCACTAAAGAAAAAAAAAAGATTCTTTATTGAATGTCCTGCCGAAAAACAAATGCTTTCAGGCAAGCGTTTTCGTGACTTGAACGCAGGGCTATGCCTTACGCGACATCTAGATATGGGTCCAACTAATTCAACAAAGTCCGCCGCACGAAGGCTGCATTTTCTCACTGTACACATCCAGCAAAACTCTCCCGCGCAGAGACTCAATATATCTTGAATGGACCCAGAAGTGAGGTTGCGAGCATGTTCGACTCGTTGCTCGTAGGCTTGTACGCCAATTTTGAACATTGATCAACTTTGACTAACGCGTCCACCCGGCGGCTGAGGCCTTGAGGTCAAAGTTGTGCAAAGATTTCTGCGGGCATGCTTTTTACATTCGACAATCTCAGCCAACGGTTTCGACTACGTTACTCGTACTGACCACTCGACCATCGACTGTAGAGCGGTTTTGTTAAATGGGGCTGGAGTAAGCTTGCCGGGTCTACGGCCATCATCGCGATGTAGCTTAACAAACTTGAGTGCGCAAGAGTATCCGGCCCACGACGCTTCAGGTGCGACTGAACACCTCGTCAAGAGTACCATGTTGTGCACGACCGGGAGAACTCGGTACATAGGTCAATCCGGTATGGGTCTGCGCGGACAGACTCTGTGCCCGCATAGGCTGGTGTGGAGGCAGACCAGGTTCGCTACGATGCGCCATCCTGATGCTATCTGTTGACTGTTTTGTCGTCCATTATCGTAGCAACGCGTGTGGAGAGGTCACCTTTGGCCTAGAGTGCTCAAAGACATATATGTATATTTATTTAGGTCGACGAGCAGCAACGTCGTAAAGCATTATATATTCTTCTGATTAAAAAAAAAAAAAAAAAAAAAAAAATATATATATATATATATATATATTTATTTATTTTTTAATTAAATAGCGCCTCATTTTATATAAAATAGAGCAGACGTTGTGATTGTTACCAATCGACGAGTGAAGCAGAAATTGCTCTGCTTTTTGGCATTAAAGCCGAGACGGCATTATGTCTACTACTATCATGAGCATAATGTCGTCGTTTAATTGATGTCCATAATGACGTCTTTGCAATCAGCGTGGTTGCTGCTGCTGGTGTTACTATCGCCACTATGGCGAACGAGCCATTGAAAAGTCATAATGAAGCTCGACGACATGCCGGTTAATAAATGTTTTTAATAAATGTTTGTAGCTCGGTTAGCGTCTCACCTGATCTCAGTTTCCTGCTTCAACCCGGCTCGACGAGCGGCAATACCACAAGTATGTAGAAAGGTGCACAAACGGCTTCTTATATATATATATATATATATATATATATATCTACTGCTGTATATGCAGAAGTATCATCATCATCATCGAAATCGTACAACCATGGTGTCATGTTTATCTTACTTGCATTCTACGAAATGTGCTAACTCACCGCTGTTAGTCGGTTTTCTTTCGTTATTGTCTTTATTGTTATTGTTGTTGACGTCCCAGTCGTCGATTGGTATTACATTTGTTTTTTACTTTTGTTGTCGTTTTTGTTGTTCTTGTTGTTTTAGTCACTGTCGTTTTAGTAGTTACCGGTATTCTGGTCGTTGTCGTTACTATTGCAAATGTTGCCGCTGTCATTGTTGGCATTTTTGTCCTTGCTTTTGACGTGATTATTGTTGTTGTCGTTGTCGGTGCTGTTGTTGTTTGTGCTGTTATTGTTGCTATGCTTGTTGTTGTTGTTGTTGTTGTTGTTGTCGGTGCTGCTGTTGTTTGTGCTGGTATTGTTGCTATACTTGTTGTTGTTGATGCTGTTGTTGTTGTTGACGCTAGTGCCGCTTACGATACAAATGTCTACCTCATCTTTTGCTTGCAAGGCAAGCTTAGCCGATGGTGGCGGAACTGCTTGGCGGGCGGAAGCGCCATAAAGGGTTAAAAGTGCTCACCACAACCAAGTCGCTAGTTTTTACAATGCTGCCGACGCTGCTGCTGTTGTTGCTACTGCTGCGGTCGACGCTAATGTTGGTGACGTAGACTTTGTCATCGTTGCGATCGTTAAGGTGGAACTGGCAACTGGTTGGTTGTAATGAAGAAAAATGAGAAGATAAAGAAGGAGAAGTTGACGGTAATGATGCTGATGATGGCGTTGGAGGCGGTGGTTGACTATCCTTCTTTTTCCGCTCGATCTGCTACCTCGTTATGGCGTTAAAACGGTCCGCCTGTTACCTGCCCTGCTTAGTACTCGAGAAGAGCATTGTTCTACGTAGCTATTTTTATTTCATCATATCTTTAACATGATATGTTTTGTTGTTGTTGCTGATGTCGTTTTTGTTGTTGTTGTTGTTGCTGATGTCGTTTTTGTTGTTGTTGTCGTTTTTGTTGTTGTTGTTGTTGTTGTTGTTGCTGATGTCGTTTTTGTTGTTGTTGTTGTTGTTGTTGCTGATGTCGTTTTTGTTGTTGTTGTTGTTGCTACTGTTCTCGTCATCATATTTCTCTCTCTTCTCGCCTTAACCCTTATCCAGGCTGTACGCCATTCGGCAGACGATGACAACAACAATAAAAAGAGCAACAACGACGACGACGATGACGACGACGACGACAGCAACAACACCACAACAAACAAAATAACAACAACACCACTACCAATAACAACAATATTAACAACAACGAACAACAACACCATTACCAATAACAACAATATTAACAACCACAAACAACAACAACAACAACAGCAGCAGCAAAAACAACAACAACAACAACAGCAGCAGCAGCAGCAACAACAGCAACAACGAAAACAACAGCTGACGACGATCGACAAACGGGCGACTCTCGCGTCACCAATAATCGCGCGCCGGGTTGTTGCAGTAAGACTCGTATCCCCACGTGAGTTTGTGGGTGAGTGAGTGACTGTATGTATTTGCTTACTCACTTAGTTGTCGGCGTGCCTGGCTGGCTAGCTGGCTGGGTTGCTATTTTGCTCGTTTGTCCGCTCGCTCGTTCACCGCAATTCGATATTATGGGACAAAATTAGCGCCACGAAACATTAGCGCCTGAACACACTTGTGCTGCTGTTGCTGCTGCTGCACAGCGGCGGCGGCGACACCAGCAGCAGCAGCAGCAGAGCCGACAGATCGCTGTTAGCAATAAAATCCTAAAAAAAAACAACGTTCCTTCCCTAAGTATTCGTCGTTATCGATGTGGTAGACAGCGTGGCTCTGTGTATGTATGCGCGTGTTTTTGTTACTATTGCTAACTAACGCTCGTCACAGCCAGCAACAACAACAAAAACAACAACAACAATAACAAGAAAAACAACAACAACATCAACAACAACAACAAAGACAACAGCAACAGCATCGACCGCAACATCAAACGGTACTTCCGCTGCAGTAACAATTCCCTGCCCCGTCTCCCCCGCTCTCTCTCTCTCGCCCATAATACGATCCAGCCAAGGATGAAATAAACACTTAATCGCACAGTCACAAGCTAAACAAATACACAGCCAGCGAGACAAACATTGAGGCAGACAGATAAACAGACAAACAGGCGCAGGTCTTATGAACGCAGTGCTTGCGTCTTGATGATCTGTTGCTTCCTTACTTTTGCTAGCTAAATAAAGCTAACCACTTCCACCATCCCCGCTGAACAATACCATTAATAATAATTTGACTTCAGCACACACGTGTTATATATATATATATTTTTTTTTTCCGTAAGGCTATTGCTCGTGTACGGCTTTTTCATGTCATGCCTAATTTTAATCCACTCCGGCATTTACGCTGTCTAAATTGGAAACCATGCAAACCAATTTAAGAGTGGCCGGTCTGGGTCTCGAACCTAGTCCTCCCGAATGCAAGGCAAAGGCTTTGCCACTAAGCCATCTTGCTCGGTGTATATATATATAATAGCCCGTCTCAAAACTCCCATTAGTCAGGTATTGGAACTCTAAAAAAATTAAAACCAATTTCTATCTCTATTATATCATAGACTATTTCAACAATTTTGCCTGGTCCCTACGTATATAAGACAAACGAATGTTTGCCAAGTTTGATATCGGTAGGACTATATGAATTGATTGTTAGGAATAAGTAGTTCTTAAATACAACTGCTCTCTCTCTCTCTCCCTCTGTGTTAACGAATTAAAACAATGCAGAGGTATGTTATTGAAAACATACCATTATTTTCTAAATGTAGCTGCTGTCCAAATATCTCGGACATTCTGCGTGACGGCCTTACAGTTCTGTCACGCCAGATCATTCGTGCAGGCGACAAAGTGTGTAGCACTGTGGATCGGGAGGCCGTATTGACGCCACGAGTGCCCTAACCCGTCCAAGAGCCTACTAAGCAGCACGCATTCAAGTCGCCCTCATTGTCCACAATCAAGGTTCACTAACTAAGGTATACACTAGTATGACTTCCATACTTAGGGCACTTTCGGCCGCGAATCGGCCCAGGCATTGTTGTGATACCGAAGGAACGAAAATTACTTTCACACAATCCTATCGCAAAACTACCACTTCATGAACGTGGGTGCGCATGGTATTTCGTGCATCCAGGAAATGATGTCGGCAATTCCTCCCTTTCTCAAAATTGTAGTATCGGGATCTTGCGGTGGCAACGAGCAGCTGTACATACAGCATAGATAGATCAGGGATCAGCATAGATAGGTTCGTGATAGTCGGGGACTTCTGACAGACGCGTCGGTTCTTAGTCAGGGGGACGACGGTGCGATTCAGCAAGTTATTATTGATAGCACATACACCTCGAGACGAGGTATGCAAGGCTGAAATTAGGTCATAGATCGTAGAAGCAGTAGTGGCTTCACTCGAGTGCCCTTTTCGATGCCTTCGATTCCTCGTACGACGAGCCGTAAGATCGATTCACTCGTCATTGTGATCCGTCAGACAAGGACGCTGGACCTCGTCAACAGCAGAACAACTTGACAAGAGTAAAAAGATCGCTTAGCTGCTTCTTGCCGAGACAGCTCATTCTCTCGAAATGGACACACAATTACGGTGCCAATTGGTGGCGCTCGTTGTGCTTGTAAGCGTGGTGTATGACCGGCGGTGCAGCGCAATGTTCCACAGGAGGGGTGGTGGGGTTAAGGAGGGATCTTTGAAAGCATCAATTCATTCAGCAAAATGGCATGTTGCAGAGGCGCTTTCTTCCGGTGGTGAAGATCACTATCGGCTAGTAAGCTGGTTAAGCGCGTCTTTGCTGAGCTTTGTAAAGCACCTTCACTGTGATTGTTGAGGTATTCGGCCTCACTTGCAAGACACCGCAGTGGTTGATAACTGTGCTGAGCCTCAATTCGTGTCTCGGCGTGTCGTCGTCGTCGTTGAAGTCGTCATGAAGCAGCTGGTGCAACCTCTGCCGTGCCATTATAGTTCATAGACGACGTCTTCGGCTCTTTTTGTTCGCGCGCCCAAGACGCTCAAGACGGATGACCCCCGTTCCGTTCTCAATCCGGTCGTCGTCGGGGGTGGGGGGGGGTTGTGTCGTGTCTTAATAACCTTTCCTTGTAAAGATTCTTTCCTCCTACAAGGAACGTGTTCGCTTTGCTTATTAGCTTCAGCGATTCGTTTCGTCGTTTGCCTTCGTCCTTTCGGTGGTGTTCTTTCGTTATTTGCAGCAAAGCTTTTTAGCCACAGCCGTAGCAGCAGCAAAAGCGGAAGGAAGTGGGACCGCATTTGACCGAAGGTTGCTGTGCTGCGGTCGTGGTACCGTCAGAGACTTTTTGACTCCGGCCAAAGCGTTTCGCGGCACACTTCGCAGTTCACAACGTATCATCATCTCTTACCACCTCCATCTTTCCACCCGGCGCCGGAAAAAAATAATCTATCCAGCTATCTATCGAATCTACTTAATCTATCTAATTTTAGTTAGTAATTTCATATTATAGTAATTTATAGTACGTTGTCTGCCCAATCTACATACTTTCTTCAAGTGTTTTTGATGTTGTTGTTGTCATCGTCATCATATTGTTAGACCCTGCACTCCGCTGAGACGAGAGCTGGCGTTAACGTGTGGAAAATATTGTGTTACCGGATGTGTCTAGGAGTACTACAACTTATTGCAGATGCAATTAAAACCTTTATTAAAACAACTTATTTTTTAAGTAGTAGTAGTAGTAGTTTCATTAACCACAGATTGGTTTACACGCATACATCATGGGCATCACACTTCCAGAGTTGAGACAACGGAATTGCTCTTTCGCAACGCTAAAAGTGATATAGATCACACGGGCGGCCACAAAGTTTACACGTGCACCCCGGCGAGATCTCATGAAACTTCCCCCGCACACAGATCTTCAGGTGGAAGCCGTGGACGGCAAATCTGGTGACTAGATGTCGGTTCTCATAACAGCAATGCAGCATTTCCACAAACCCGACGTTTTACATAACGTATTAGAATTATAAAATAATACTAAGATTGTTTGCACTATTATGTTATTGTGCTAGCAGCAAAACGGGCTGATTTGGTGAACGAGATGATATTGATGTAACTTGTTGGACTCACACTGCTGCTGCTCCTTACTTAACGTATGGCGAATTACCTGTAATTTTTTTGTCACAATTGACATATATATATATATATATATATATGAAGGTGAACAGGGCTGAAATAAATAGCTGTATTAATTAATTTGTTTCAGATGTGAACGACTTAAAACAATGGGTTCAAATTTGGATTCAAGCACCATTTTCAAAATAGAGTTGCATGGTTGCCAATATACAATAGACAATAATAGAATCGAGCAGTAATTTCCGCAGTAAGTTGAGTTTTCTTATGGAACGGACGATTCGGACACGACGGATTTCGACGGTGGCAGATAAATTAGGTGGGGAGCGCCAGTAATGATTGTCATCTCGCCGAGTCTCGCCGGTCCGATTCCTGCTGTTGACCGAATTTTCTTCGAGCGATGCTCATTGAGAATAGATGATAAACCATATAACGCTGAGAGTCAGCGGCCATGCTGCCACAAAGACTGGCTGTTGGAAACACCCCGGCCAACAACACGTCCGGCTCTTAGATAATTGAATATATACCTCGCGGAAAAACAACAACCTTTATAAAAAATGTTCTTTATATGGTGGATAGGCAACACACAGAGTGGAACAGCGTCCTGAGGACAACAGACGGGAAATGAACAACATTGAGTCAGTAATTCTGTCTGTAGACAATTGCGAGTCTTATTGCCATAACCTGCACCACCACAAATACACCCCTTTTTCCCGCAACGACGGAAACTCCGACTACGGCGACTATAACGACAACAGCAGCGACAACATTAGCGCAACGTTCAGCAACTAGTTGATTACCAGTAAGATGATTAATGACCAATACCAAGTTTTGTTGTAATTGAATTCATACGTCACAACCATTTCCATCGGAACTGCTTTCGTTTTACTTCTCCGATACCAATACTGGTATCCCCCCTATTGTAACCACTACTACTACTACTACTGCTACTACTTCTATGAGTCCAATAATAATAATGACGACGATCATGCCGGCGGCTGGCTGTCACGGTGTGCTCGCGGTAATAGCGGCCAGAACAGCAGAACGGCGGCGTGAGTGCTCTCTATCCGCCTCGGGTAAAGGCGGATCGGGGGATTGAGGGATCACGAGCTGCAACACTACGCCGATACACATTCCTCCTTCTCGATCTACGGGGTTGCTTTGCTTCGTTTTCTTTCGTCTTCTCACTTTTACACGCCATACGACTAAATTTAATCGAAAATGTTCGCTCACTTGGCGATGTATCAACAACAACAGCAACAACAACAACAACAACAACAGCAGCAACAACAACAACAAAAACAGCAAAAACAGCAGCACAGCAGCAGCAGCAACAACAACAACACGCAGACGGCATCGCTACTTCAACTCCTTGTCGAGCGGGCAGATCAACACGCGACACGCGTATGATGCGCGTATGAACGAATGGGCGGTGGATCATGACTCAATTGATATGCATGCTGTAGTCGTAGTACTAATAATAATAATAATAATAATAATAATAATAATAATAATAATAACAATAATAATATTAGACGGATCGAGCCAGAGAGAGAGAGAGATCGATGGCAGAATGAATGGATGTCGGCATGAATGGACGACTGGTGAACGAGAGCCAGCCCAGCAGTGTGTGCTCGGTGCTGCGAGCTGTGCGACTTCTTCGACGGTTGATTTTCGTTCGTCGGTGATCGCTCAGACCTACCTCGTGAGGTAGCGAGCGGCGTGAGGTCGAGTCCGCCTCGGCTTCGGCTTCAGCTAAGTGTTCTGCACAAGGATGCATCGCGAAGTCGCCACTGTCGGCGGAGGCTGACACCGCCGCCACCACCGAAGACGACAACGACAACAACAACAACATTGACGACGACAACGACAACAACATCGACGACGACAACGATGACAACAACAACGACGACAACGACAACGACGACAACAACAACAACGTCGACGACAACGACGACGTGATTTACTCGTCAAAATGGAGGCGAGGACAAAACGCTACACAGTGCGGCCGCTTCCGCGGCGGCCGGCGTCACCGTCTGCTTCTTCTTGACCAACATTCGAACGGCTGTCCAACCCCCGACTGCCATAGCGACAGAAAAGCGCTTGTTTGCTTCTGATATATATATATATATATTTTTTTTTTTTAAATATATAAATTTATATATATATATACATTTTTTACGCTTTGACAACCACATTTTAGACGCTCGTAATGGGCTAAGTTGCCTGTGGCACGATATCGTCTAAATGCATCTATCGTCATCGCGTTCTCGTACTGGGATTATATAGGCTTTCTCCAGCAGAGGTACGTATATAGCAGCAGGCAATGACAACCACGTCCAACAAATTCAACCAGCACGGCCAGGGCTCGAACTAGCGATGTTTTGCTAACCGTGGTTGCCATGAAAACGCCCCCGTTTCGAACGGTGCATTAGCCGCCTAAGCCACCGCCACCACTACATATATATGTATATATATATATATATATATATATATATATATATATATACATATATGTATATATATATATATATATATATATATATATACATACATATGTATATATATACTACATATATATGTATATATATATACTACATATATATGTATATATATATATATATATATATATATATATATATATATATATATACTACATATATATGTATATATATATTACCTAAAGCCACGCACCGCGTTTCATGGCCTTATAAGCATTATTTGCGCACAACTTGCATGCGTCACTTGGGCCATCCGAGCCGAGCAAACAAGCCGTTTATGAGCACCAAACGAGCGAGGAACGTCTTCAAAATAGCGCATTGCTGGCCATTTATGTTATTGAATCGCAAATCCAGAAAATTCTACCAGCAATTATCATTGTTGTATTTAAGTTGAAGTTGGTTGGTATCTGCTCGAACAGTAATTCTGTATTATTGAAATGTGTCCTCGATAAGGTACGCCAGTCATCATGCAGTATAGCCTTGGCTAAAGTTATCGCCAACGCGTACTTGCAAACGCTGATGATCGCTCAATAACGCCTTAATCCATTGCAGTGTACCTAGGGGCGTATATGCCTCGCCGTTCCAAGAAACACAAATAAGTGATCTACTTTGTCAAACGCAGTCTTTTGGTTGAAATATTCGTTTTATGAAACGGGCTTGTATTTATTTTAGCATTTTCGGGCCTTATAAACTAATGTAAAATAAAGCCGAGTCCTTTCATTTTCATTCATTTAATGATTATAAGATATTTTAAAGTTTAGTCCCAGGTGCTCGATTAGGTTCTACCTTTTAGTTCTCATTCAATATTAAGAAAATTCCAGTTCTCAATCAGTTGGCAATCGCGACATGCGGTGTATATACCCCCCAAAGTGACATGTATACATGTATTCTTTCGGGACCTATGCGCCATCCGTGTACAAGTGTGTGTACAAGGTGCATAAGGAAGATCGATTGAAGGGGTCTCAGATAGCAGAAGGACTCCTATGCTACTTTGTATACTCTGCCTATACTCCGCGGGGGCATTTTAGCAATGCTTGAGTGGTCGCCTGGTCGGGCTTTCTGTAGGAAACCAAGCATGAACGTCATTTCCAGCGACGTGTCCTTAGTGAGCTGTTTGCAAAATGTACTTTAGCTTAATCGACCCACCTAGGTCTCTGATTTTTTGCTAGTGTCGTTACGACATAGTGCAATAGAGAACAGGAGTTCCGCGTCGAATGCGAAGAGGCCGCTTGCAATGAGTACCGTTTGCATCGTTTGAAAGTGCCTACTTTCACAAGGTAGAACTGAAAGTGGCTAGGGATACCTACTACGAACAATAGTTTGCCGCTGTACGTAACCGCCCTGCCAAGCTCTGAAGTTTCCTTAATAAAATCTGCGACCGTAGCAAAAAGTCTGGAGCGGTGCCGTCGTAGAGTCGTCGGAGTCGGGGAGTCGACTACTAGTCGAAGAGAGAGAACTGGAGGAGGTCCAGGATATAGTGGACGCACTGAATGATTTCTTCTCATCTATCGGTAAAAAACTACATCCTTGCTCCCTCCTCAAGAGCCGATTGACAGTTCTCTCTCAAACCTATGGAGCTCCGAGACCAACGCATTTTCCTTTAGTGCTATTACAGCTCAGGAACTGCGAATCGCTGCTAAAGACGTAAAGACAGACTCACTCGATAGCGATGGAAACGTGCCGGGTAAAATTCACTCTAAATTCATTGACACCTTAGCGGCCCCTCTAGCTGCCGTATTCAATATTTCAATTAAAACGGGCGTGTTTCCGGAACGCCTCAGGACATCTTCGGTAACTCCGCTGTATAAGGGTAAAGGCGGGAGGGACCAACCTGGTAACTATCGCCCGATATCCTTAGTGTCTTTCGTCTCAAAAGTATTTGAAAAGCTTGCTAAACAACAGCTGGAAAGCCATTTAAGTGACTTACATTTATTCTCTAAAAATCAATTCGGTTTTAGGAAGGCACGATCAACTGAGCTGGCATTGGGACATATATGGTGGGAGATCATTAAAGCTGCGGAGGATGGAAAATGTGCCTTGGTGCATTTCTTGACGTAGCCGAAGCGTTCGACTGCCTTGACCACTCTATGTTTCCTAAGATGCTCCTGTAACTAGGCTGCGCACCAGCAGTAACATCTTGGTTTAAATCGTATCTTAATGGACGGAGGCAATTTGTGGCGGTGGGAGCTCTAAGGTCTGCGACGGGAATTGTATCCACTGGTACGCCCCAGGGGTCGGTTCTTGGACCTTTTATCTTCATCACCTACATGAATTTCGTCCTGCGGGGCATCGAGAGGTACGTAGATTGCCGCCCAATCGTTTATGCAGACGACACCACTGTTTTGTTCCGTGTCTCACCCTCCCAATCGTCCAATAATAGGTATAATGTTCAGCACGTTGAAACTGGTATTGAGAAGGCCATGTCTTTATTTCAAAGATTTGGTCTTGTCGTTAACCCGACGAAGGCGACACTCGTTCTTTACCACACCCCACAACGGGCATCGAGACAGAAGTTCAAAACTGGTAATTTCTCCCTCCAAATAGGCGGCTCTGCTATCCCTCTCAGCTCAGAGGCAAATTGTCTTGGCATTGTGCTACACGAGCATATGAAATGGGACAGTCAAGTGAGATCAAGTGTCAGGGTCTGCTACGTCGTGGTGGCCTCACTCGTGCGATGCCTCACTCATTTGAGGAGAGCCAAAGCTTCGCGTGATCTTCTGGTACGTGTCTACAAAGCGCTTATGGATCCAATTCTAACCTATGGAATTACTCTGTGAGGCGCCACGTATTCCACGACCCTAGACCAGCTAAGGGTCGTTCAGAATGACGCGGTTAGAGCCATAATAGGTCTTCCTCGTCGCGCGAGTGTGACTTCATGGCACACCAGGCTCGGGCTTCTCAAACTTGATCAGCTGACACGTTTAGAGTTAGCCGTGCTAGCCTATAAGGTGCAAAACAATGGAATTCCTTCAGATTGTGTTTTTGACTTCGCCCTTACCCCAGTACGGTCGCAGCGCTACAGGAACCAACTCAGAGTGCCAGGGTTCAGACTTACTCTACTTCGGCACTCACTGGCCTACATGCTGCCCACGGTCTGGAACGAGCTGCCATTGGCGCTTCGAAATACAAGCCGGGCCGCTGTTTTTAAACGACATCTTCTCTTACTGCTGAAGAACGAAGAAACAAGTGACTCCGAGTGAATTGTTTTAGATTTGTTTTACTATATAGGTATTGAACTTGTATTGGGTTGGTTCTAAAGTTTTAAATTTGTATTAGGTTGGTTCTAGGGTTTTAGACTTGTGTTGTGTTAATTATGCTCAATTTTGTTGCTTTGTCGCGCATACACTTCTGATTTGTGCATACACTCGTAGACTTCTGTTGTGTTGCTTATGCTCAATTTTATTACTTTTTCGCGTGCACATATTTGATCGGTGCAAACACTCGTGTATTGTGAATATCTTGAATGAAAGGTGACAGCTTGCCAACTTGTTGGGCACGTCAATAAACCTGATTGATTGATTGGATTTGCCGTTTAGATCGTTTTTGTTCCTCCCGATTTATTCTGAACAAACCAACAACAATTGGTTTGTTACTCCTGTGGATTGAAACTCCTGCTGTCTAACAACCTGTCTAAAACCGTTAGTTGCATCTTCAGGTGGGCTAGCTTTCTTTGTAATGGACTTACGATAATATTTTAACTTAATGACATATTTTTGAAAACTAACGATAATACAAATACATATAGAGAAGAATTGAAGCTAATTGGCACAATTACGATTGCGCTATCAGTTGGGTTCATTGGTCCTGACTACCTTGAAAGTACATTTCACGTGATCCGATATAATGATTGTCGTTTAGTCTAAAGAATTTACTTTCGTGAAAATATTAAGTAGGACGTTCACTTGGGAACAACTGTTTATCCTTATGAGTTAAATAAACCTTATAAGCGATCTTAAATCTAAATATATCTGCCCAACCTCTCTATTAACGTGAATAGTATTTATGCTAACATATTTGTGTCTGTATCTAAAGCATAAAGTTGCGCACTTTAAGCTAAATCTCATGATATTCGACACAGCTCAAGGCCACGATTGGATCATGTGTTTCAGGGTACTTTGTCAAAAAGGAACTCACAGCAGGCTTCAAGTATTTCATCTGTGACAATAGTGCACATTCTTATACACGCGTGCTTTAAGCTATTACCCTTGATATATTGTACATAAGAGAGTAGCGACGATGACCGACAATTCTGGCTTTAGGGCTGATGGGTTTGAATCTGTTGTAATATTCCTAACATTTTGCGAGTGGCTTTAAGTTATATTCATTTTTGAAATTGTGAACTAAAATTATATAAACATATTTATACACATATATTATTGTGTAATAGTGTAGTGTATTCATATACGTACATATACACATACCTTATGCAATAGGGGGAACACACATTTCGTAGCATGGCTTACAATCTGCAATTGACGAACAAAGATCACGTATTGTTCAGTACAGTCCCCTCAAAGCTGAAGACAGCTAGTCCAATGATCCTTAAAAGCATTTGTACTACACAAGCAAAATGTAGTCAGAATATCTAGACTCAAAATACTTGCCTACGGCGCATACCATATCATTTTTGCTCTGACATCTCACTCCGGAGAGATATTTCTCGAGATTTCTAAACAGATAGTTGTCGCACGGGGCCAGGTCCAAAGAACATGGAGGATGCTCGACATCCTGGATCTCTTGTTTGTGTAATTTGGCCATGGCAAAAAGAAACGTGCGAATGCCGCGCATTGCCGTGATGAAACAGCACAATTCTCTTCGGCATCGCGACCCGTAGTGCTGTGATGTATGCGCTCCTTTAGCCGGCCCAAGAGTGTTGCGTAGCACTCCCAAGCTATCGCTCGTCCGGTGCAAAAGGTAGCCAATTAATGCAGTATATTGTGCATCCCATGGCAAACGGTCGCCAAAACCTGTTCAATCAAAATGTCTCTCTCTACCCTGGTGGGAAGAATTTCCACTTTTTGGTGGCGCTTTCCAGTTCTGGAGTGAGGAGGTGGATCCAGGTTTCGCCGGCAGTTAAACATCGGCTTTTAAAAAATCCTACGGATTTTGTTTAAAAATTTGTCTATTACTCTCCTTGAAATTGACACGCGTATCAGTTTTTGCTCGGTTTTAGCTCGTGTGGTGAGTGGCCGCTGTGCTTTAATTATTTTCATGCAACATTGCTGATGCAATATTTGATGAAGTGTACCTAGATAGCTAATGCCTATCCGCTATTTCGCGCAACACTATTCAATGCGCAGCTCCGTGACAGTGCAGTATAAACGCAGTTCGAAACCAATCCACATGATACTTATTTTTGTCACTTCCGAAGAACGTCCTCCTCTCCGGCGCTGCAGTCTGCATGACCTTTTTGCAATTGTACACGGCCATGCTACGAACTTTTTGATCCACCTTTATATATATATATATTTATACACGCACCCTTTTGCAAGTCGGAGTCTCCGGCGACGCGAAGTGCTTTGTATGCCCTTTCTATAGCACATGGAGGATTTCTCTCCCTCTCTTCTGAGTTGTCAGCATTACTATTAGCTTGATATTTTCTCTTTAACCACGGCTGCTGCTGCTGTTCCAAGTGATGTTGTTGTTTAGCTGGTGCTGTTGTTGTAGATGTCAAAAGCGAGATATTATTGCGTTCTTATACGCCGTTGCTTATAATTCCGATATATTCCGCCAATCCGACGCCATGCCCCGGCGCTGCCTGTTACCACCGCGACTGGCTGTCAGCCAGTGCAGGCTGGCAAGCATACTATGAAGACGCTGGAATGAAGAAATAAGTCGTACGAATTGTATGTACGTACACAATGCATGGCAAGAAATGTGTGATGATGAGTGGACCTGTTCACCCGGTCGTCGTAGTAGTAATAGTATTACTAGTAGTAGTAGTAGTAGTGGTAGTAATAGACACCCCATTCAAATGAGTCGTGACTGAGCCAACTTGCCACTCTCAATCGATGGTTGGTTTTCGAGCCACGATCTGGCTTGTGTCGCCGCCGCCAATGCCGCCATTCGAGCTGGCAGCTGTACAGTTTGTCTGTTGGCCATAAAGCTGTAGGAGAGCCACAACGACGTGATCAGGACTGGGTGTGCTACAATTTTTTTTCGATTTACTTCTACGACGAGGGCGACAATCACAACAACAACAACATACGCAATACTACAACAACAGCAGCAACAACAACAACAACAACAACAACATAAGCAATACTACAACAGCAGCAACAACAACAACAACAAAAACAACAACATATACAACATTAAATCTCCAGAGACGTGTCTGTAATTTTCCAAGCACCGCGACAACAAAGGCCACTGAAATCAGAAAGAACTGTACTGTCAGATAGAATACCAGCAGCAACAGGTGAACTCGTCGGAGCTTTGTTGAGCCCGCGCGACCCGCGATACCGATGTAAATATAGGCCATGATTACGCTGACAGTTAAATACGAGAGCGTCTGTTCGTCGCAACAAATAATGATGTCTTTCCGGCGACCTGACATGTTTTCGCATGCACTCATCTGAATAGAATCACCTTACTTCGACGATTGATGATTCAGGATCCTTACGGACAAGCTCATAGCTTGTCAGCTTGCCGCGTGTCATAAGCTGTGGCGGTTTTCTGGCAACACGGAGAAGCGGAGGCTGAAATTTCACTCGTTCACCCAGCTCTCATTGCAATGTGGTAGCGACTTCACTGTTCAAGTCTGGAACAAGACTGGACCACTCACGTGTATATATATGTATATATATATATATATATATATATATATATATATATATATATATATATATGTATCTGCCGCCGTTATTGAGTACCTTTATTTGAAATCCATTCAGTTACGTGAGCTACTAACAATCGCAGCAACCAGTTCGCGCGGCATAACCCAAGGGGCATCACCGAGCGAGCTAAGTTGTAGGAACACCACTTCTCGATCATCATCGTAGCAATTAAGACTACACAGTCAATCATCAGAGAGACGGTAGCTAACTATGTAAGGCAAAGTGCTTGTGCCTTCTTCTCTTGGTGTAGAAAGTACGGTAGTTCGAGCCAACAGCGACATAGACGAGAGCTTACGGTTGACAAGATAGTCAACATATATATATATATATATATATATATATATATATACGTCCCGTTACGAGTATACGATAATTAAGTTTCCGCATAATAATTATAATATTATTTGGTTGTGTACCCTCTTTTTTATTAAGACTTCTGTGCTGCCCGTTTTTTTTGTCCAATTATGACCGTTTATAAGCCACTCCGATATTTACCTTGCCTAAATTGGAAAACATGAAACCAACTTAAGAGTGGCCGGTCCATGTCGTAAGCCCCCGTTCTCGCACGTTTCAAAAGCTACGGATCTCGAAACGTCTGGGCGAGCTATCAACTGCTATATTTTTTGTGAAACCGATAAAAACACTATCGAGGCAGAGAGGCGAGTGTTCGAAAGGCCACTAATTCTTGCAACAATTATCCTAGGGCAGGCAGGCTGTTCACAGCTACAGGTTCTTTTGCTAAGTGTCAATAAAAAAACCTCGAGACCGGAAGCGCCAGGCTCAAGGCTGTCTCCCCGAAAACAGCAGGGTCTTGTCGTGTCCGTTGCCCAATGCATCCTTGGTAATAGTATTAGATGGGACGCGCACGGGGAGAACGAGTCCGACCTCCCGCGCATCATGGATTGTCCTGCATTCGGAGGGCGGTCCCGAAATGCTGCCCTAATTGATACCCTAGCGCGCGTTCTTAGAATATTAGCCTTTTCGTGCGGTCTCAAGTTTACTGGAGTAAGCTGCCACGATAGTGAACGGTCAACTGGGATGACCCTCACAGATTTCGAAAACAGAAAGCACCTTGCCTAAGTTGTTACCGTGACTGACTCCTTTTGGTCCCTCTATGGGCAGTCAGGGGTTCAATTCGATCTGAATACCGCAAGCATTTTTCCCCACCCGATGTCAAATCCTCTTAGAGTCCCATGTTAACAGAGGGGGGACATTAGCGGCTAGTGTACGGTCTGTATACGGCGGTGTTCGACGGGGTGAACAAAATAGTGGTTTTAACGACGTTACCGTTTTCACTTCAAAAAGCATAGTTAATGCATCGATCCCCAAAGCTAGTGTCTAAATGTGCCCATACTGCTGTGTCGTTGTGCATTAGTCCTACACCTGCTAGGACAACACAATCGAACGAATATTTTCTGAAACATCTACCGGCAGTTCTGGTAATGTACCGCTCAGAGATAATAGCTAGAAGATACTTTTCTTCATCACGCCAGCTCAGATACTTATGAGAAACTTATCTTGGCGGGTCATGTTAGGGCTCTCTTTTGTCCATCAATGAGAATTGTGGGCATCAGATATGCCCTCTTTTGTAAATGAGGCTCAATTTACAAAGAGCTTAAGTGCAGGATACTTAGACTATTTTTTCCTCCGCAGAAACCAGCGTCAGCAGTCAACACGTATCAGGCTATCAGAAGGTCGCACAGCTTGAACTTGCTAAAGCCGGTATGAATTTAGTGCTTCGCTGATTTCTGCGGAAGAAATGAACCCAGGCAGAGTTTCCTGCACTTGTACCCTTCGCCGATGAAGCTTCGTTTCCACTCTGTTTTCATCACGACGTACAAAAGTTTTGATGAGGTGTGCCTGAAGCGAAAACAATAACTTGCCAAAAACAGGCGCGTTTATTTATTAATGGAATGGTCTCATTTCCTTTCACCGATCTCTTGCTAACGATGAATCAAATGTTTGATCCTTTATTTTTAATCAAGTCAAACTGGCGTACTTTGAGAAAAAAAAAATATATATATTTTTTTATTTGTGTGATCATGTTTAGTAGCACAGTTACTATTGTGAGTACAATATATCTCTTTAGTCAAATGTCATAAGTGATGCAATGCTTTGTGTGTTGAAATGTAAAGGTTTGTATTAAGTGAGCTTTTCATATATATATATATATATATATATATATATATATATATATATATATACAGTCCAATTGGCCGGAAGTAGAACACATTACATTGATGCTTATTTGCGTAAGCAAATTTCCGATATTACCTGCACAGCATGTAGACACGTATGTTGACCGTTTGTCTTTGCCTACTATTGAAACATATGTCGTTGGTTTTCTATTGCATACAAGTATAGATCAGAGATTTACTGATCTAGCAGATCTTTGCGGGAAGAAAGCATCGATGTCAGAGGTACCTGTTGCCTTGAGTTATCCAGAGGACATTTAAAGTAGGTTCCGTTGTCAAAAAACATTATATATATATATATATATATATAATTTTTTTTTTTTAGATTTAGTGTAAGGCAATTGCTTGTGTACGGATTTTTCATGTCATGGCTAAGTTTTACTACACTCCGGCATTTACCTTATATATATATATATATATATATATATAGTGCATCTACACCTAACAGGCGGCTGCCAGTGTTGTTGTTATGCCGCGTCGTGCCTTACTTAATAGCGGCAAATTGACAAGGCTGATTTGTTCCTTCCGAAGTCATGATCAGCATTTCATCGTCATTACGAAGTGAGAGGCGGCACGTCATTACAGTAGGCTCGAAGGACGGCACATGTTAGACATTCTTCAGTTGGAGCAGTTGCCTGCCGCCGCTGCTGCCGAAGAAGAAAAAGAAGAGGAAGACGGAGAAAGAGTAGGCGGCGAGATGGTTTCGAGGGATTGATCCAGGACACCAGGACATGAGAAGGGTATTTGCTTCTCCGCCTGATCGGTCTCAGCCGCTCTGAAGTGCAGCACCGTGTAAGTGGTGAGGTGCTACCGAAAAAAACTGTTCACGAAGGCCACCTAGCGATCCGGCGTTCCACCTCTCGGCTATCATTGTTTTTGGTATTTGTTGTTGTTGTTGTTGTTGGTATCGTCGTCGTCGTCGTTGCTGTTGTTGTTGTTGTTGTTGCCGCGCCGTGCCGCTCCCGCTGCTGCTGTTTATCTTGAGCACGATTCACTCAGACCATCATTCGTAGCGGCGAGATCAAAGCTGCTGTTGAGGTACCAACAAGCGTAGCAGCAACAACAACAATAACAACAATAACAACGACAACAAAATCATGAGCAATAACAACAGCAACGAAAAAAAGCGACAACGACAACAACAGGAAAACAGCAAAAATTCGATTTTGTCTTGTACTAGCAGCAAAGGAGTCAATGACACCTACAATTGCAACAACAACAACAACAACAACAAAAGAAACAATCATAATACTCAAATGAAAAAATTTAGTGCAACAAAGTTGCTCGCACTGCCGCTATTCGTAGAACAACATAGTAATATAATTATAACCGAATAACACACCTCGATATCGAGACTCAAATACAGGTCTCATTTCTTTTTTTTTATATTGTATAATATTACGTTTATTAGTATCTAAAACGTACAGTTGTGATAATCGAACATCTAACGTTGGTTTGAACAGGATTCTCCTCTTCTCTAGTATAATTATACATTGGAGTGAGCAATTGTCGCTAGCTGGCGAACGTATAATAACAGTAATGTTATCTAACGCGTGAGCAGTTCAATCTCGTAATGTCCTCCTAACAGATGTTGCAATTTCCGCTGCATATCAAATGGCTGCATCTGGCTTTACACCCTATACTCCAGTGATCTTGAGTCTCCTTTGTATAGATGAATACTTCTGCTTACACTCTAAATCAACTTATGGGCAAGAGGGCCGGGGCCTGCCATACCTGTCTCGAACACTAACGGATAAAACTCGCGCCTAACTAATCTCTGAGTATTTCCTGTACTTGTTAGCCTCTGTCTAACTGGAAGCATCACCTCCATAGTCCGCACCGATTATAGAAGGCGCTACTGGGTGGGTTACAGGTGCATCCGAAACAAGGATGCGGCCACGCTCAAAGAGGGTTAGTGTAAGACCATTACGCCATTTCCATATTTATAGTCCTGCGCTATGCGTATGGTTTCATCGTCGAGAAGCGTTCCAATTATCGTGAACAGGGTAGGCCCTGTAAGCAGTCTCTGGCGTTTCGACTACTAAGATCTAAAGGCTAACTTTATCCACCTTTTTTGCACTTTATATCATCTTGGCATAGTTAACCATTTAGGCTTGCCGTGTTCTCGGGAGGAAAATTGCATGAGAACGACTTTTCCTTCAATCAACCATTGGACTTCCACGCTGTAGACACTCTACACCTCACTATCCAATGAAGCCTTAAACTCACAACTTAAGTTCACAGTCACACTGAGTCACTGAGACGACATTGACGACGATTCTCGGGCCCTGCCATCATTACCGTGTCATAGTATAACAAACCCGCCCATCCCGAGATATTTATTATTAGTTGTTCGCACTGTTTGTTCCCTTGCATTAATACTTAACATCGTATACCTTTCAGTATGTCGAAGTAAAGTTCGTTAAATCCGCTGTAGGAGTGATAGCATAGGCCGGGGGCATAGACAAACTTAAAAAAACGTACTAAAGAAGGAGCCGCGAATTACTAAACATTCGGGGAGACAGGTCGCGATAGGTTGAAAGAGGACTCTGCCAAAAGGTGACAGCAACTAGAAATTGCCGATATAGACAGAAAACAAAGAACAGCGAACAAGAAACACATGGAAGGAGAGAGGCAAGAAGTCGTGCAAGAACATCGCGCACTGCCTCTTCGTAGCTAGAGACAGAGACGGACACAGAGATAGGTAGGCCAAGCAACCGATCGGACGGTAGGACATGGGCCACACCGACCAGATGAATCGAGTCGACGAATTAACACCGACGACGACAACAACTACAACAACGACAACGGCGGCAACGACAACACCGACAACAACGACAATAATAATAACAACAACAGTGCCACCAACAACAGCGACAACAATAACAACAACAGCGACAACAACTACAGCAACAACAACGACAATATCAACAACAATAAGGTGATAGAGTAGGAGGTTGATGATGATGATGAGGGGACGGCGAGGCGAGGATGAAAAAAGAGATGCTTCTTTCCTTTAGCGTGTTTAGCCGCCACTGTTTGCTACTGTACAGCAGACAGCGAAGAAAAAAAAAACACGCGAAGAAAACTACGAAGGAATTGACAGGGTATCGCGCGGATCGAGGGAACGTTAACTCTACGTTCGTTCAAGTATAGGGGCAGTGATCGTCGTAGTAGTAGTTGTTGTTGTTGTTGTAGTAGAAGCAGTAGTACTCTAGTAGTGATTTGTAGCAGCATATTGTTGTTGTTATTGTTGTTGTCTTTGTTGTTGTTAGTGTTAGTGTTGTTGTTGCTGTTGTTGTTGCTGTGACACTAGTATCAGTAGTCATAGGCTGACCGTATGAAGGCGGTAGGAATTCCTCGCGGTGCACCGATTGATTTTCTCTCAGCTTTTCGTTCCCCAAGCGAAGAGAAGTGAAAACATGTGAGCACGAAGCGCAAGTGGAGAAGAAGATCAAGCGAATTGAAACGGGCAGAAGTTTCACTCGTCGAATCAGTGGTTGGGGGATCCGTGAAGAAGGCGGTAAACAGTTCGGCCAATTCAAGCAAGCCACGACCTACGGAGGACTTTTCGTACCAGCAGCAGCAGCAGTGCGAGCGTGCACTAGCCGCGACGATTCGTCGTACTCCCTTATTTGTATATATATATATATATATATATATATATATATATATATATATAATGTGTATATATATATATATATTATATGTACACATACGCGCCTGTGCACCAATATTCAATGTACATGTGTAGCTAGGTCTGTGTGTGCGCGTTCCGTACGCGAACAACGTGTGCTACTATGATTGCACGGCGTGACGAGACACTCTACCTGCCGTAATCGAGCGGCCGCCGATAGATTCATAGTAGACGGACAGAGAGAGGGGGTGGGTGGGGATGGTGATGGGCTGGCGGTGGGGGGGGGAGGTATATTTAGACCGCCAAATTGGACAGAAATTTTGCCGCGAGCCGCCGCTGAAGGGGACGGCCATAACAACAACAACAACAATATCATCAACAGCAACAACAACAACAACAACAACCACCACTACTCTAAACAACAAGGGCGGCAACAACGGACAACAACTGACGACTACTACAAGAGCCACAACAACAATCAACAACAACAAGAATGACAACAACACCGACAACAACAACAACAACAACGACGACCACAACAACGACAACAACAACAACCGTAACAGGAACGATACCAATAAACAAGAACAACGACAACGACAACAGCAGCAGCAGCGCGAGCAACAACAAGATCAGAAAAGTCGTACCGGCGGGAAAACTCGTAATAACACACGAAAAAAACAACGCAAAAACCGACGGATGAACGGACCGGATCGGTTGGTCGGTCGTATGCCTAGCTGACTGTCTGTGCGTATGTATGTATGTATGTATGTAAGTATGTAAGCCTGTTGTCGGTGCTGTGTCGTGCTTGTTGGTTCGTCTTTAATCGGACAAAATCCGGTTCAATTAGTGGTGTTCAGCAGCGGTGTAGCTATGGCGACTTGGCGGTTATGAAGCTGGAGGAGCTGGTACTGTTGCTGTTGCTGCTGTTGATGCTGCTGCTGATGCTGCACTTGACCTCTTCGTGCATTAGGCTGACCTCAGGCGGTCGTCGCCATTGGGCGGGGAAGATGCCCGAAGCGGCAGCGGCAGGAACAACAACAAAACACTAACAACAACCACGCCAACAACGACAACAACACCAACAACAACAGCAACGCCATCAACAACAACGCTAACAGCAACAGCAACAACCACAACAACAACAACAACAACAACAACAACGAGAACCATAGAGGAAACTGCTGTCCGCGTCGGCGATGACGCGATCGAGGCGGCAAAGGAGTAGGGCCGACGAAACTGTCCGTCTAACTGCGCTTGGCCGAACTACGCCAGTGTACATCTATCTATCGATCTATCTATATCTATGGGTCCGTCTGTTTGTCTGTCTGACTATATGCCCATCTAACTGTCTGTCCGGCCGACCGGCCATACGAACTTACGTCCAGTCGGGGATCGACAATCGCTAATCCTGTCCACCGGCGATAATTGATAATGCAAGACAAGAACCCAGCAGCAGCAGCAACGGCATTATCGGCGGCAGAAGACAAGCGTGAGTTTAACAGATTTCATAGGCAGACTTGGTTTCGGCAGCTCTGGCCGGCCGGCCCCCTCCTCCAGCGGCCGGCCGAGCAAAACGACCTCGTTCTCTTTCCTCTCCTCCGCCTCGCGAAATCGACGGCTCTCACAACTCTGAGTCAGTCGTCTGCGGCGTTGTACATATATGTATACGTATGCCTCCTCACCGATGTGATACAGAACACAACACAACATTGGTTGTAGCCGGCGCCGCCACCACCACCACCGCCGCTGCCGCAAAACATCAACAACAACAATAACAATCATAACAACAACTGTAAGAACAAGATCAACAACACCAGCAGCAACAACAACATTTATAACAACATCTGTAGCAACAACAGCCACGAGGATGACGGCGACAACAATAACAAGAACAACAGCAACAAGAACAACAACAGCAGCAATAACAACAACAGCAACAGCAATAACAACAACACAACGCCAACAACAACAACATCAACAATCATAACAACAACAACAACAACAACAGCGAACTGCTACGCGGCGAGCCAAAATCCGCCTTTGTCCAGTTCGAATGCCGCACACGCCGCTTTAGCCCGATCAAAGATCGATGAGCTCGCGATCGCATTGATCGCACGCCCTGCCAATGCACGACAACGACCGCAGCAGCGGCGGCGGCGGCGGTGACGATCATGCTGATGATGGTGGTGGTGGCTATGATGATAATGCGGATGATGGCGTACGCGCTGAAAGTACTAGCTGTCAATGTACTGGAGCAAAATATTGTATATATTTTGTTACAGTACATGTATATATATATACATGTATATATATATATATATATATATATATATATATATATATATATATATACACTATGTAGATGAAAAAGTTCACAGCATGGAATGAACGCAATAAACGGTCAAAGTGCACGTACCTTTTATTGTTCAGAATAGTCCCCCCGAAGCTCAACACATCTCCAATTCTCATAATCCTCAACAAAGTTGTATCCTAGATTATATATATATATATATATCATACCTCATTAAAAAAGTTCATACCACGAGCAAACTACTCCGAATATTTAGATCCAAAATACTCGACTACGGCGCGTAGCACATTATTGTTGCTCTAGTATCTCTTTCCGGAGGTACACTTCTTGGGGTTTTCGCACAGAAAATAGTCTCGTACCGGGCCAAATTCGGAGAATATGGGGGATACTCAACACATTGTAATTTTAGTTCGCATAATTTGGCCATGGAAAAGAGAACCGTGTGGGCAGGCGCATTGTCGTGGTGAAACAGCACTATTTTCGTCTGCATCGCCGGCCGCAGTGTTATGATGCATTTTTTTAGATGATCGAGAGTGTTGCATAATACTCCCCAAATATTGCTCTTCCCGTAGAGAACTAATAAATTATTAGAATACTTCTTGCATCCCGGAAAACGCTTGCCAAAACCTTTCCGGGGTGGGGCTTTCGCCTCGTTTTCACCCTTCACTCTCTGGAGGCATCGTCCCATTCTGGAGTAAAGTTAAGGATTCAGGCTTCGCCGACAGTTATAGGTCGGTCTAAAAAAGCCTGCGGATTTCGTCTCAAAAGATCCAAATTGATCTTCAAACTTGACAAGCGTGTCAGTTTCTGCTAAATTGTTAGCTTGTGCGGTAGACACTTTGTTTTATTTTTTAATGCTGTTATTAGCAGTCCACAATGTTGTCCACATCCTCGGTGCTCATATTACCTTGCTTAAAGGAAGCAATCAATTTTTGGTGTAGTAATAATGGTGCCAGTGCATTAATTTGGTCAACCGCATCTAAGTTGGCTTTAATTTTTCTTGCAGTGAAGCGTTCAAAAAATGTTTAATTACACATGTGCTCCATTGTGTCACTGGAGGGTCTGATGTCATGTTACGCGACCTGCTGAATATATAGGTGAATCAATAAGTCAGTACCTTCGCATGCCTACATGTTGAAAAAGCATCATAGTTTATATATAATGCTTGAATGTGTAGGTTGCATGAATTCTTAAGGCTGTTTGAAGCGTCGTCGGAGAATACACAGATGATCTTTCTAAGTACTCACAACCTCTCAGTATTTTCATGGAGTAAGTACGAATATTTCCCTGTGTTCCCTTCCAAAACAAAGCATAAATCTAAGGTAAGCCTTGTGGTCTAGTTTCTGGGCGCCACAAGGTTAAAAGGACACAGCAACTCATCAATTATTGCAGCTAACTTTCCGGGCACTACTTTTATTTCCTTCGCGTAGATATTTTCGCACGCCAAGCCTTAGGTGAGAGTTCTGAACGTCAAGCGCTTCAGATTTTGTTTCCAACTGGTGCCCCAAGAAATTGTCTATACAACGGCCTTTACTAGCTGTTTCGGGAACTTCGGCAGCGAGTCTCCAGGTTAGTTCCTAATTATTTGGTAACCCATTTTCCATGGCAAATTCGTGCTCGAGTCCTCGACGTTACACCTTCTTATTTTGTTCAATAAGAGTGCCAAAGAGGGCAAATCTTCCAAACGTTCCATGGTGTATAGCCCGCTTCCGTGACTTGGTGCGCACCCCCAGAGTTGTTGCTTTCTCGCACTGCATAAAAATCCCTAAAATGTAATCAGCGATTCTAGTCTGATTTAGTTCTATTTTTCATTATTGCAAGCAACCAGCTAGACGGCTATGCTACCGAACGCTAGCTCCCTTTCATAGTCTCATAGTAATAGTACTATTAATAATACTAATAATGTTACACATGCAGCCAGATGCGCCAGGGGTCCTTGACGCGCGTTCACGCATTCCCGTTGTGTAAGTGCTGCTTGTATACGTGTGTGTGTGTGAACACGTGCATGCCTTGGCAACAGTGATCTGGCGACGTTCGAACAGATTCATCTTGATTCTCTTCATCATCCTCAGCATCATCACCTTCTGCCTCTTCTAATTCTGCTACGCGTACGCAAAATACGCACGGTGCGACGTCGTCCACTGGAGGCGGCAGTGGCCGTATGAACATGAAAGAGTAAGAACACTGTTTGTTGTTGTTGTTGCTGTTGATGCTGCTGTGTTTGTTGTTGTTGTTATTGTTTTTGCTATTGTTGTTGCTGCTGTGTTTGTTGTTGTTGTTGTTATTGTTGTTGCTGTTGTGTTTGTTGTTGTTGTTGTTGTTGTTGTTGTTGTTGCTGGGGTTCTAGCTGTCCTTGTTGTTGTTGTTGCCGCCGTCGTCTATTCCTTGCTTCGCTTCGCTCCTCGATAGAACCGTCGTGAGTGGCTCTGCCCAGTGCGGCAGGAGCAGCAGCAGCAACGGACGCGGCGACGGACAAGAGAATCTGGCTGACCGCCAACAAACAGACCCGCCATGCGTCGGACGTCTCGGCTCGGGTCATCTTGACCTCACTCACTCACTCGCTCATACATTCATTCATTCATTTACGCACTCTTCACATCCTTCACATTCTCTCGCCAACCTCGCTTAAACCACCGATGATGACGACAACCACAACCGATAGTGGCAGCAGCAGAAGCAACAACAACAACATCAACAACAACAACGATTACAATATGAACTACAGCATCTACAACAACAGTGTCTCCAACTACAGCTAACCACATCCGCGTCTATAACTATAACTCTTACAGCGGAAGAACAACATTCTTAGCAATAAAGAAATTGGAAATATCCAACGATAACTTACAATAACAGTAGTTAGTAGAGACGCTACTGGAGGGCGGGGTGGGGGGGTTGTGGGAGGAGGAATAGGGCACTGAGTGTAAAGCGACCAGCCTTGGGTCGTCCTGGAGCCGACCAGTAACGCTGACCTGATCGGAGAGGAATAACGAGGGGAGAAAGATAAAGTTAGGCCGTTTAGGACAAAGGGGGTCATCGAAGGGACTGCTGCTGCTGCTGCTACGGCATCGGCGGTAGTAAGAGCGGTGTCGGCATCGGCAATACGGCAAATGCAATCAAAGAAACGTGACATGCCCGGGGCGGAGGAGGCGAGCGAGGGGGATGGAGAAGAGAAAAACGGAAGAAAAGAAGAGGCAACGTTTAACAACAAAGATGGATCGACGGTCGCCGCCATAGTCTCCCTTAACTCGACCTGCATAGGCGGCGCGCGGTGCCCGGCGAGGCGGGAAACGCCACGCGGATCGCTCCGGCATCGTCCGTGACCAGTGCGCCTGCACAACAACCCACGGCGACCGCGGAGGCGGGGGCGGCGCTGGGGACACAGAACAGTAGAACAAAAGGGAACGCAGTAGCAACAACAACGACAACAACAACAATAACGACAGCGACAGCAGCAGCAACAACAACAACAACAACAACTGCTAGCAAACACAATGGCAATCGCAGTACTAACAATAATGCGAGCAACTGGTCGGATAACGGCAAATGCAGAAGAAACAGCAGCGACTCTGTTCCATAACGGCAACAATAGACGAATGAGTAATCATGTTAGCTAGAAGAAGAAGAACCTCGACAACAACAACAGTAACGCAAACAGCAGCAGCAGCAGCAACAACAACAACAACAACAACAACAACAACATCAACAACAACGCAAACAGCAGTAGCAGCAACAACAACAACAACAACAACAACAACAACAACAACAACAACAACAACAACAACAACAACAACAACAACAACAACAACAGCAGCAGCAGCAGCAACAACAACAACACAAGCGCCGACATAACCGACATCGAGCTGAATAATACCAACAGCACTCTTATTATATTAACAACAACAGCACTGTGGCCATCATAACACATTGTGAAATCTACACCATTTGCGACCAGTACTCAGGACGACACGAAACAATATCTCGATAGAAATAAATGTGGTAACATTAGAGGTCGACAAACTGCGCATTACCTACAGTGGTATAATGCCTACTCTAACTTTAAAAAAATGAGTTTTAATGCAGAATCTGGGGTTTTTGTGGGAAAAAGTTGATTTTGCTATGATGCCTGGGGTTTTTGTGGGGGAAAAGTGGGTTTTGATGCAAAATCTGGAGTCTTTGAAAAACCTAGGAGCTCTGTTTCTATCGGAAGTAGGCATCAGCTGAGTCCTAGCAGCTACGCACGATACGCTTTGCAACCATTCCAGCGAAAACAAACACAGCTGAAACACGGCTTTGACCGTATCTCGTACACGCGCAGACGTTTTACTTTTCAAGTTGTACTTTTGCACCTTTTCAGAGACCCTGTTTGAATGATCACCTTACGCATCACTCACGTAAACGAATTTACGCGCTTAATTGGTCACTGATCACTCGTTATTATCGTTCAGCGCGTTCAGCAAAAAAACTTCCATGCACTCACTGCGATGCCAGAGCGCCATTTTACTGATAATCAAGTTCCTGTTCGTTGTCATGATTTGACTAAATGCCGCTGCTGTGGTTGGCCGCGCAAGCATACTCGATCTGCGCCGATGCAGGTTTGACTGAATAGGTGCCACTGCATTTAATTAGACGTGAATTATTAGTTACTATTCAGAGATGTCAACTAGTGTGGAAGGTGTATTCTCGCATTTTCACCTCGTTCGCAGTGTTTAAAAACTCAGAGCAATAAAAGATGTTGTATGATGTACTTCATATTGGTATTATAATGCCACTAATCGATTCAAATCAATATTTACTCCACAATTTGAATTGGAATTGATGCTGTAAATGTACAGCGACACTCTTACGGAAGACAGCAAAAGAGAAAACCTCCTCATAAGCAAAGGTAGCCTCGTAAATAGACGGGGCTATGGGTTTCCGTGAGCTACGTTAAATCACGTGTTAAATCTACATACTACGTGTTAAATCAATTTGAGTCCCACGTGGAGGCCCTTCTTAACAGACGCGTTGAGCTGGAAATAAAAGAGATACAAATATACCCAGTCTACTCGAATGGCGCCTCAACAAGCGCACAATGGATTTACGCAAACCCAGAGGTAGTACGCCAGGGAGTCGTGTTTAGATACCGTTGTATGCTCAGAGGCTGCGCTGTGTCCTTAGCTATCTAAGATGCCTTTGATGGGGAAGTAGCCTGAAAACATAAAAACTTTCGACATATCTCGCACCGCGCTAGACTCTTACGCTTCGCACTGTTAGCAGGATTTTCCTTATACAAGGTTTTTTTTTATGCAAACCTTACGGCGAGCCTGTTTAGAAGGTTGGCTTAGAAGCGCACGTAGGCTCACGATACCTACAGGTCGAAAAAAATAGCAAAGCTCTTAGGGGAGCAACTAGATGCAATATTTACGTACGAACAAGGCTGCCGTGCTGAAGCAAAGAAGCGACGTGAACATTTCGGGGTTTTTAAAAAGTATCTTGTTGAACCTAATGCATTGGAATTACGTAACCGTATCTGCCAGGAGACATAGTTGTCGCTAAAGACCCGACAAAACGTACATACATGTGAAAGCGGGGAGCCGGCTATGTGGGCGGTTTTAGAAGTAGATATTGCTGATATGTACAATTACGTCGCAGAAATGTCGTACAATTACAACCACATTTAACTGTGCAATCTTATAACACTGCCTGAGGCGTAGGGTCGGCGCAATGAACTGGATCCTGTAGCCAAACGTTTTTTTTTTAATTATAAGACGAGTAGTAGTCCCATTGTTCAGGTTGTTAATTGTTGTTATTGTGGTGCTTATTGTAGGAACCGTATAAGGGTACATCTAGATGGCCAACTTCACAAAGGATGGAAGCTCTCTTTCTTTCTCTCTCTCAAGGTTCGACAGCACACCGGAACACCGACAAAATACGGATTCCTGTCAGTGTTTAGGATCTTCTTGCCAAATCCATAACTTGCCAAAGCATTCTCGGGGCAGCAATAATCAAGGAGCTCTTAGGCAAGCAGGAATCGGCTCACGTTGAGGGTAGTTCAGACCGCTCCAGAGCCTGAGCAGTTTTGTCTGCTTTAGTATTTTTTTCTGGCCTTTAAAAGCAATTCTGTTAACAAGTTGAATAGCACGCCAGTTGAGAAACATGTTCATATAAAGCATACTATATTTCATACAACGACAGCAATCGTTTGCGTAGTTTCGATGAAATTCGATATGCGGTAGAATTAGGCACATTTTTAGAAGATTATTTCTAGTTCTCGATCATCCTTTGTTCTCTACGAACTCGTTGTGGCGTATATCTTTAATGCACTGAGGGCCGGACATATAGATATTGTTATAGTTTTTCCAACAGTCTTTGTGGCAGTATGGCCCCTTAAACCAGGCACACATTCTACTTTCTATTTTTTTCTAAATCCTGTTTTCTACTTATTGTGGAAATGACAAGCGAAAAAGAAGAAGACAAAGCAAAAGAATAAGAAGAAGACGAAGAAAAGAAAAAGTGTTCCCTATTTTGCAGGTAGCTAAGCAGTTCCTATAGATTGGGCTATGTATATTATAAGGTCTTTAAAAACAAGAAATATTGAGAAAGAGCGTGAGGTGTGAAGAGGAAGAACTTAAGGTCGTTCTAAGGACGCCTTGGCCTGGGCACACACGACGGACTGGATAACGTTGTTGAGATACCCCCCACCCCATCTGCGCCAGATGGGCGAATGCACCGTTGCCATCGCCGCCGCCGTTGCGAACACTGAAAATTCTTAGTGGAACGGGCAGACTGCTGCCTACCTATAGTACGTACGTATAAATCTACCTATATCAGGCCTACGAATAGAAGTTGATCTAAAGCATTCGCTGAGAGAGGACCAGAGGACCCCGACACTCTGCTGTCGCTGAACGGTCTCGATAGACAGACACAACGAGTGGCAAACAACGCCACTTGTAGCAAACAAACGAAAGATAAGAATTAAATAAGGAGGAAAACAAGAACCAGCGAGAGAGAAATTACAATTATATACATATGGAAAAAGAGAGAGAACTTACATGATAGAGGAGCGGACATCGGAAGACGACTATCACAGATCTACAACAATATTCATGATGCTGGTGGACAGCCGGTAGATAGATTGCTCGTTATGATGATGCTGCTGCTGTTACTGCTGTTGTTGAAGCTAGGCCATAAAGCCACCTCAAGCGTACGCTTCGTTTGTTCACTTTGAACGGGCAGGTAGCGAAGCAGCAGCAGCATCGAAGGCAGCCAAAGATGAAGCCGAAAAAGAAAAAGAAGAGAAACAACAAAGACAGCCTACCCACCTAACGTCCAAGAGAAAATGGCCGTGTGCGGGCGCACGCAATTATGCACACAGCATGCCCAACTCGCGCTGCTCATATCGCTCGAAGGTGTGCTCGAAGGCTTCGGGCTTGCATTGACATGGCATAAACTGCTTACTCATCATACCATACTCGTGTAGCATACGCATACGACGATGACTTGTACTTGATGATGTATGCGCATGATGCCATCGTCCACCAGAACCGCAAATACGATGCGCACAAGCCGTTCAAGTTGCTTGTGTTGTAGTTGTAGTTGGAGTTGTAGAAGTATACTGGTGGAGGCAGTCAATTCGAGTAGATTCCTTCGGTTCACTCTCAAACACACTATCTCGGCACACATCACCACCTCGACACCGCTCGATGGTCACAGGCAGCAGCAGATGCCAATCTCTGCTTAACGATGATGGTGGTCTTAATGTCGATTCGATAGCCACTGGGCCATGGCTCGTGCCCCGGCCTGCTCGCCAGCCAGGCGGACAGAAAAGCAAGCAGGTCGAACGGGATGATACAACTGTCATCGGCTGACAACAGCATGTTCAATAACGCCAACAAAAGCAGCAGCAACAATAATAGCAACAAGTTGTACATCGACAACGACAATAACAACAACAATGACCTTACATGTCCCTGACGTAAACGAAAAATACAATTGTATAGTAAGGTATACGAGCAACAAAACAAACCAACTTGATACAGCATAACAGCGGCTTTTTCTACATACAACTGCAGGCGACTGCTTTTTGCATTTTTGATGGAGAGTAAATTAGTTGAGAATGAAATCCACTGACAGATAGCGCTCGATCCTTTGTGATGTTGGGTAGAAAAGTCAAATCAATTCTTCTTTCACAGACAACGGATAGCGAGCACAAAGCCGCATGTAGATGGCACTAAACCCGTACCCGAAAAAGAGTTCGATCGAAAAGTGAATATGAATGGTACGAAAATTTTCGAGTTGAACATTTCAATGCGTCCGACAAATGTTGTGGAGAACGTACAAAACAGCAGTGTAAGACGATAAAAATGTATGACGAACAATGTAGCTCGTGTGAAGGCTGTGACTCACGAAAACTCAAACATGACATATGCATCGCTAGAGGAGAGTTTCGGCTTGATGTCAAGTCCCTCCATAAGATCCCGCACGGCTACTTCGGACTCTCAGTAAAATAACCTGTGTTCTCGTGATTGTTCGGGATTGTTACGAGATGAAAAAGAGCCGGAACGTGTGGCTATGGCGAAGCTAGAAAAAGCTGGCACAGTACTGAGAGACTGCTACCCTACAAAATGCGTGCGCTGAATGAACTGGATTCACCAAGAAGAGCAAATCTGAGAGGCGATGATTCTTTCACTACGACAAGGCGCCAGCTTACAGGACTGAAAACACTAAGGCGTTTCGCGCCGCATCTGGAGTCACGCCGGTGAAGCTTCCAACTCATTCAATCTTCTTCTTTTAAAGAAAAACGAATCTCAGAGGAAGACGTTTGAAGTTTCGCGAACAGGTGCTTGAAGCTATCGAGAAACAACTATAAACTAGTTGCCGTATAACTATAAACTAGTTAACCAACAAATACAAAATGACTTATGGTATACTCATTCCATTTCTCTTCATTTGATTTGACTGATGCGATGTAGGTCACATAATGTATACGCTATGGCATCGCTTGCCCCGCCCCCCCCCGTTAACGCGTGGGCGCGATAAGTGAATATCTTGCGTGAACTTTACGTGAGGGCACATTTCAGGTGGAGGTGCTTGACGTCTTGAGTACACGCTAAACCTTGTACTACATCACTGCCAGGATGAAAATTCATAAAAATAATTCATCGCTTCGCGCGCAGTGAACCAAGGCGCATGTCAAAGGCGACATAAACGTCGTTGAACAACAGGTTTAGGCCATATACTCAGGGCTGTACTCGCGGCTGCATGCTCCAGCAAATGCTTCTCAAGCTGGAACCTCGTTCAGAGAAGATTTGTAACCTCGACGAATCCATATTCACTCCTCCGGGGTGTTCGAGTGGACATGGGTGTACGGTCAACAATACTACACGTGAGATGAACCAGTCAGTATACCGACAGTACGAATCAACTACATTTGCCATCAAACCAACACGTGCCGAAACGTTTCTGAATGAATGTGGAACTAGGGCACCAACGTGACCATTTACATACGATTCATTTACATTACGATATACACGCATACTTAACTACGTCTTTCTCTAAAGCACGCGCAAGGTTTGATTATGGCTAGTTCGACTCGTGCAAGACGTTGCTGTTGACGCATGACGCGTGATGGCGCCACCGTCCACCATCGAATCACCATGCAGGTATGAGTGGAATGAGAATAATAATGATGATGATGATGATGATGATGATTCGGCAGCTATTGATGATGATAATGATGATGACCACGATGATGAGGACAGTCTAGCCCAGAATCAAGATCTCGATAGACCAGCTGACGTACTATGACGACGATACTCCAGCGACGCTGGTCTAATTTAAGCCCGCGAGTGATCCTCGCTCCGGTCACCCTTCGCCGTTCAGTCGATTACCTCGCTGCTGTCATCACTTCGACTTCAATTCCGTCGCTCGAATAACGGGTAGGTAGGCCACTTCGATGAGGACAACGAGGAAAACAACAGCGACGTCGACGACGACGACGACAACAACAACGACGGCACCATCAACGTAGGTGACTTTGATGATGGTGGCGCTGCTGCTGCTGATGGGGCCGACAAGCCAAAAACAAGTAACTGATAACTGACCAACTCAACAAGTTGTACTAACTTAGCGAACCTTCGCTTCGAAGTTGTAGTTAGTAACTGTCTTAGCGGCGGCGGCAGCAGCGCACTATCAAGATGGCGCCAACGATCAGTAAACGCCGGTCTAGCCCGACCCTAGTTAGGCATCGGCGTAATCGCGAAGCACGAGATCGCCAAGATGCAGAAGATAGCCAGCTTATGGCGCCGATCTATCTCCGTTCGACTCTCGCCTCTTGGCCGACTTTCCCTCGCCGCCGCCGCCGCTTCGTTAGCCTATCGCTAAGCGTCATCAGGTCTTCATTCACATCAATGTTCATCATCTACTTCAGCATCTCATGCGTTTCTTCTCTCTCTCTCTCTCCATCGCTGCCGTTTCTTCTCTTCTCTTCTTTCATTCTTTCTCTAATCTTCTCGTTGTCTCCCCGCATACTAGACGAATTTCTTTCATTTCATTGGCCGTTGTTGTTGTTACCTTTGTTGTTGTTGTTGTTGTTGTAACGTTCTACATTTTCCCGTGTACCGGTATTCGCATCTTTTCCTATCCCCCCTATGTCTCTTTCTCTCTCTATCTTGCTTTCTTCTTATTTTTCCCACATAGTTAGCCCCTCTATCTTCTCTCGTTTAGACGATCAACACGCTCACTGACATCATTAAGAACCGCACTTTCACCGTACTCAGAAGAAGAGAACCGTCTTCACAATCAACTATAATGTCATCACCATCAACCAAGAGTCGCCATCCACAACAGCCCCGTCATCACCACCACGAACATCGAACCGTCATCACTAGACGTCAAAACTAGATCGTCCTCACTAATATTTAGTGTAGCACCTTCAGCATCATGAGCAAATCGTCAATATCATCAGCAAGGACGTCGCTCATCCAGTGCGATCAAGTATCTCGTCGCCACCATCAAGTAAACGGCCGTCACCATCAACAAGACCGTAACTATCATCAGCAACAACAATAGCAGCAACAGCAACAACAACAACAGCAAAAAAAACAACAGCAAAAACAACAACATCCCCATTCTTCAACAAGTTATCACCCACTCGCGCCTTCTCAGAATTCCCGCCCGTGTCAGGATTCCCGCTGTCTTCGATGTCGCTGCTGCTGCTGCTGTTATTGCAGCTACCGCTGCTGCTAAACTGGGGGTGACTCGTAAGCAAAAGACGAAATGTTGGCTGACCGGGCACGACATCGTCCGGATTCAGAGCATCATGCCGGACATCTTTCTACACGAAGAGGGTGTTTGTTCACTGGGTGCCATCACGCCCCCCCCCCCCCGCTTCTCCGCGTTGTCCGGGGGGGTGATGGTCCCGATGGTTCCGCTGTTCCGCTTAGTCACGTTTCCTCTCTGGGCACCCAAGACATTGACATCCGCTAGATTTTCGTCCATCCTAGCGCGGACACGAACGACAACCTGGTGGAGATCAGCAGCAGCAGCAGCAGGCCTCTGAAGCAGCCTAGAAGACCTCAACGCCTGACTAAGGAAGGACACTTTGGCAGTTCTGTCTGCATCTCAATTCGGTCGACGGGCGGCAAACCTCAAGAGCAAACCGGGCGGAGCACCCAACTGATAGGTTTCTAATGAGCGGGTTGTTTGGTGATGATGTTGTTGTTCTTGTTATTGTTGCTGCAGCTCCTCCTGCTGTTATGTCTGGTGTCGCCGTTCCTTGCCTCTGTCGTTGATGCTGTGCTGGTCCGTTTTGGTGACAACGTTGTCTGACAGCCAGCGAGAAACGAAACGTTCCAATCAGCAGCGGTCATAGCATAAACAGCAGTGGTATAGAGTAATTATATGTCGTAAAAGAGGAAACTAAATCAGTCGTTGAGTAGGGCGGTTAGTGTTGTTGTTGATGTTGTACCGTTTGTATCGGTTGACTTGCCGATTGACCAGATAAGCTCGAGAAGATTGACGAGACACGACGGCTGACAACTCTTTGAGCTGGTTCTTCAGAGCGAGCATGAATGAGAGAAATCACACACTCTGTCTCACACGATACAGACCGTTTCTCTAGCTCACCCCACTGTCTCCGGCTCAACTGATGAAAACAGGCTTGACGCCCTAACCGCCCGTGCTAACAATAGCTCTAGATTTCACCTGCGTTACTATATATATATATATATATATATATATATAGTAACCAATGATTGGCTGAACCATTGGTTACAAGTTAATGTTATCGGTGGTGGCATCGCCGTATTTTACGTAGTTCAGGTCAACACATGCCCTCAGAGGCCATTGGACAGTTATTGTAGGCGTTTCTCTTGATTGACCTTGCCTCGCAGAACAGCACATGTACTTTAGCTAGCTTGCTTTACTCAGAGGGGTACTCATTGGGCACCTCTGTCGAAAGAAATTTTGTGTAGAAACGCTCTTCAGTAGTACTCGACAGAAATAGAAATCAAAAACACCAAATAAACTCTTCGACGGCTGCTTCGCGGCTGTAGCAATCATACTTTCCTCAAGAACGTGGTTTTAATGCTGCCAGGGATCTGAGAATCTTCGTAATTAGATAGGACCCGTCAATACACGCGTCACATAAAGTACATAGGTGGTGTCTCTATGCGCGCTGTGGAATCTTTTCCCTAGGTCGGGGATGAACTACTGCCTCGTCGTGCGTCAGCTGATATTTTCGGTCATTCCTCGTGCCACTCTCAAAGCCTCTTTACGGGCTTCGGTTATCCGTATGAGCCAGCTTTCTCCGTGTTCGTTCCCGGTTGGCTAATTCTAGGCGAGGCGCTATCAGCCTGGATAACGACGTGCTTTACCAACCAGTCGCTTATCATACAGTTGTACCACCATTCAGTCGCTTATCATATCGAGAGTTACTTGTGCTTTTCTTTGTAACTGTGTCTCCTCCTAACGCGCTGTGATCAATATGGCGAGCTCGTCCGCGTAAGCAATCGCGCCTTTCGGTCCGCGTCATCGTGCGCCGACTGATCGGCCTGTATCGTTGGGTATGCGACATTGGGTAGATAATCGACATCGAGGCGAAGGCGACGGGGCACTACGGCTGACAACTGTTGGAGTGTCCCTTCCAGCTAAGCTTCGAAAGTCGGGAAATCATACTCACTTACAGACACAAATGGTTCCTACCTTATCCTACTGTCTACGGAACATCCAAGGAAGACAGGCTTTAGCCCCAACCGTCCGTTATTAACAGTAATCCTCAAATTCACCTACGTCACGATGTATATATATATACATATATATATATATATACTGATGATTGGTCGATACATTACATAAATTATCCGTTAATGATATCGATATCATTGCCGTATTGTACATAGATTGACGTAAAGGTCCTTCCAGGCGTTAGACTTGATTGTGTTAAGGCGTTAGACGCCGGCGGCCATGACCAACTCTGTGGAACTTCCCGTGGATGATTTCCTTCGAGGTAAGAAAACTACGCCCTCATGTGTCAACCCTTGCACGTATGACATTAGCATTGGGCTTAGGCGGGATGCATGACTCTCCCCTGCAACGGAACTTTATCTTCATTTTATGAAAATGTATCTGAAGAGAAATGTGGTCGCTGAAATGCAACGTGCCAAGGGAATGTTGCAAATAAAAACTACTTTGGAAGCGGAGTGCTAGGTTATGTGCGGACATATGCATCTGTGGGTGTCGTATTTGAATCGTAGATCGCTTACGGTACCGAGAACGGTAGCAAACCTAAATGATTGAAAACATTCATGCGAATCTCGCCACAAGCCAACCTTCCATGAAACAAGACAAACCAACCTATTAAAAATAACTGCGCGGACAGCCAAATGTATCCCTGCCTAAAAAGCTGCTTCCGACTTTTCTTTCTATTTAGGCTTGGTTTTAGCTTGATTTGCCTCTACTTATATGTGCGGATGTATTTCTGTTTCTCTCTTCATTGCTTGCAAATAAAAAAAAACCTAGTAGTTTTACAAATCATTTTCGAATTCTAACGCTCTCAGCGGTTGCCTTGCGAATCGAGGCAGCGTGTCTCTCAATGTCAAGATATTTGAAAAAGCTATTCCAACAGTTCATCCAGCCTGGGTACGTTGATACGTAACGCCATTTGATTCAATGTGCAGGTTGCACCTAAATTAGAAATTTGATAACGTAAAGATCACACCGCCAGGCTCTGGCCTTCCAAGGCGCCCAATATGTTGTATCGAATGTAGGTGTGTTATTCAGTTCTGGATACCGCCTACATGTTGCAAGCTGCCAGCGTTTGGGTTAACGTTGCTGCGTGTTGTATTGTCTTGATTATCTGGCGGTGAATAAAGCTCGAAAGAGCGAGGTGACGGACCACCCCGCTACTCCAATCCCGCCATAGGATTGGAGTAGCGAGGTGACGGACCACCCTGCTACTCCAATCCCGCCATAGGATTGGAGCGCTATGGTGGCCGTCTCTTCAGTTGGGTCCGTAATAACGGGTCGGACTGGGGCGTCTGCTGATCTGTCTATTCGGACTGGCGAACTGAGGGCATATCCGACCCTATCGAGACAGTGAACTAATTTTTGACCAGCATCGACGGTGTTGCTTCCAAAGGGCTCGATCGCTCAAAGGGAATTCGATCAACAATAGGGATCGATTATGGCGACACCCCTGTAGGTTACAAGCATAACTAGCTCCCTAGTCCCCTAAACCACGCCACCATACGTTGCATAGTCTATAAGTTGTTTTCATTGTATAGCGGCGTTAATACCCGATAAAACTTGCCAAATAGTGCACTTCTTCGCTTGCTCTACCATCCCCCCATATATATATATATATATATATATATTAGCTGTATCAACACCGAGATTGCGTAAGTTTGCGTACAACGCTTTACTTTGCTTCAGTAGTTCAACAGTATATATATATATATATATATATATATATATATATATATATATATATATATTAAGTATTCGTCATAAAATTTTGCACTGCAAGGCGTTAGATCTATGAGTGGTGAACATGTCATGTCTTAATGTTCGCAAATAGAGAACTATCCAGATATCGTGATGTTACACCCGCACATTTATATATGTACGCTTAAACGTCATAAGAATCATTTAATTCAGCTTATTGCGTATGCACGCGCGCTAGATATGCCTACATGTATATGTTCGCTCTCCGGATATTGCTAATCTAACGCCGCTTTTGTCGAACCATGCTACTAAGTCAGTGTACTTCTTTAGTATGCATAAAATCGTCGTCAAGACGGTTATTCGTAATTTCGCATAATACATCAAAATGAAGATTGACAGTGGAAATCGTCAACGACTCCACCTAAGTGCGGCAAATTAGATTTGCGTCTCTCGGTAGCGCCCGTTGACGTAAGTGACGTTTTGTTGTTTTATTCCTTCTACGAACTACGAACAAATTTTGCCGACATCAGGTGTTACTTAGCTGTTGTTGTTGCTGCCTAGCTCTATACATGTTGACTAATTATCAACAACGTTGCGCTAGAACCTGCCATTTTGGAAATGACAGAGTGCGCAAATTACAATACACTCATCGTTTGGGTAAATTGCGTTTCCTTGTAGTACAGAGATTCGCAAGGATGTTTGTAGTACGACCGACAGACACTGAAAGTCGTATGCCTTTCTCATACTACTGTTTTTTTTACGCACGGATTACGTAAATCCGACATTTCGACTACATGTTTTTTTTTTTAATTTATAGGCGTAACGCATCAAACCTGTAAACATTTTGCCGAAAATTATAAATGCCACAATCATATGGATTCCGAGTGCAGCTACACTTGTCGATCTCCACAGTGGATAGAATCAGAAAACTTCTTTATCCATCAAGTGCTTTTGTATGTAATAAGCATCTAGGTTTTATATATATATATATATATATATATATATATATATATGCTAGGACGCTGGTTATAATTCCACATTTAGTTCATAAAAAAAAACTTGCATATATATATATATATATATATATATATCTCAGAGGTATTCCTTTAGAACAACGGAATGCTACTGTTAGGCAGGATTTACTTGTTGTACTTCAAACCGAATTAACCGACCTACACTAAGACGTACCTGACAAGTAATATCTGATTTGGATGCCAGTTGAAGACAGGCATGTTTATTCAATTTTTGTCATAACTCACCTTTTATTTTACCTTTTCTGGGCTACGGAAGCGGCAAGCGTTTTCCTGAATAAGGCCCATACGTATGCATGTACTGTCTGTCACCTGCCCATCATTATTTATTAATATTGTTCAATTCGTACAATTGTGAGGTATGACTGTTTGCTTGCCCTTTCACTGTTATGCTGAGCCCTGAATTACCTTCACATTGTTCCCACAGAGAGCCAAATACAGCCAGATATGCCTCAAAACTGTGCCTCGCGTCGATCTCCTGAAGAGATCACTTGAGTGCGCTTAGCTAAATCTTTCAGGCACAACTCAGTTCCCTTACCGATGGGGTACCAGGGTATCCACTTCGACAAATATGAAAATGTTTTTTTTCGCCACTTTAGAATAGTTACTCCTTGACATGGTCTACTCGCTGTAAGTACTTCAAACTGGATTGACTGATCTACACTAAGAAAAAGAAGTGACAAGTTGTGGCTACTTTGGTTGCTAGTTAAGAAGAGGCGCGATTAGTTAATTGTTTTTCACACCTCACGTTATAGTATTTTACCATTCGTGGGGTGCGGGAGTGAGCGTTTCCTTAAATAAAGCCTATACGTATGCTGTCCTCGCCACCCTGGCTCGACTGAGTTGTGATGCAAGTAGGATACCACCGTCGCGGGCCCAGCGTGCCATCGAAGTAATAAACGACTGGATGGTGGGGCACGAGCTCCGGCTGGCCCCTGACAAGAGCGAGGCTGTGCTTCTTACAGGACGGAAGAGGCACGGAGATGTCCGGCTAGCACTGGAGGGAGTGGCTATCGAAGTCAAGCAGTCAGCCCGATACCTGGGAGTGACCATTGACAAAGCCCTTAATGGCAACACACATATAGATAAGGTGACCGCCAAGGCAGAAAAGATCGTCAACAGCCTGGCTAAAATTCTGCCAAGAACACGTGGCGCGACTGAGGGCAGGAGAAGACTTCTTGCCTCTGTGGCAGAGTCCACCGTGCTTTACGCCGCACCTACGTGGGGTCCCAGCGCGATGAAGCTAAAGAGGAATAGAAACAAGCTTCTGAAGACGCAGCGCAAGCTCGCCATAAGAGTCGCTAGAGCGTATCGCACGGCCGAAACAACAGCGGTGATCGCGATCGCCAGGCTCATTCCGTGGCCTAGGCTAATCGAGGAGCGAGTGCGGCGAAGACGAGAACGCCAGAAGAAAGCGGTAGCTCGACAGCAAACGCTCGAGAACTGGCAACGGGAATGGAGCCAACTGCCAACGGAGGCCCCAGGAGCCTGGACCCGCCAGGTTATCCCCGACCTCATTAAATGGTTCAAAAGAAAGCATGGCCACGTCACCTATTATCTGACGCAGGTGCTAACGGGGCATGGATGCTTCCAAAAGTACCTGCACAGAGTGGGTAAAGTCGCGGAGCCTACGTGCGTTACTTGCGGCACGGGCGAGGTTGACGATGTTACTCACACTGTCTTCCTCTGCCCAGCACTCGAGGCGGCACGAGCAGGTAGGAGCGCAGTGGCGGACCCGTGCATGACGGTAACCGACCTGGTTAACGCCATGCTCGAAAACGAGGAGAAATGGAAGCAAGGGCTGGACCTGGTAGAAGGCGTAATGAGGTTGAAGAACGAACTGGAGCGAGCACGGGTGGCCGCGAGCCGACGACAAGAGACGTCCACAGCCAGCGGGTAGCGCCGAACGAGGAAAAGCATAAAGGAGAATAGCAAGTGAAATCTCCATGTTTCAGTGATGTAAAACGAAAGTGTACCGCTGGAATATGGTTATATGAATATAACCCTAATATTTAAAAAAAAAAAAAAAAAGGATACCGCCGTCGTGTCTACGGTCGTTACTTACCCACACTAGAAATTTCCTCCACATGTGCATAACGTGCATAGCTACTCTATTAGGCCTTGCTGGTGATGTGGATGGATGGTGGTATACCGTCTCCTCTGAGAGCTCTTTGGATCGTGCAGTTGAGGTCTGCATGTCTGGGGACCGTGTGAATCTCCTTCTTCTGGGTACGACGATGCGGAAGATGCTTGTAAGATGCAGTGGAATAATGACGATAAGTCGACGCTGTATCTCCATACGCAGAGCGCTGCCTATGTGTGTATGCTTATCAGTTGTGGACAAAGATCTACTCTCTCCTTGCCAGGTACCATATGTGTTATTTTGTATCGATTCACAGGAGCGTTAGGAATCTCTCGATATACTTGAATCTGCTTGCACTATACAGGCGAGTGGATGCGTAATTATTCGGTTTGCTTCCTCTGTGGGTTGGGTTGCATCGCTGCTAGCGGCGACCTCACATTTCGATGCATTTGGCGCTAAACAAATTTCGACTTCAAATTATAGGACTGATATTAAGTTTGCCGCAACCAGATCAGTCGGACCTCCTAACGTAGCTTCATCCAAGTACCACACGTTGAATGGACTCTGTCACCGGGGTACCAATTCTGATTTTAAGTTAGATAAAGCCTGATCCAACAAACTATCCTGCTCGACTTAGCCTGCTCCCGACTTAGTGCTTGCTCTATCTGTTCTCTGTGTGTTTTCTACCTAAGGAATATATATATACTTTTTGGGCTGACCCCCAGCCAAAACTTAACGTCCATTAAACTGCTTTTTGCATTGCATCTAAGACGTACCCTCATAAATACAAATGTGCAACGGTGAGGCTCGAAGACGCGCACATATTTGTCTTCTCACTACGTCACTCATGCCGGTGCTCAGTTTATTCGTGGCGTGCCACCTAGTAGTAGAGTACTCCTGTCGTTTGTCGTCTTTGTCTAACCAACCATCTGCTGGGCCTATGAAAATCCTCTATGTCATTTCTATCCGATACGTTAGAAATTTCCCATAATGAATCTAAGCTTCGTTCGGGCTGTTTCTCAGCCGGCATTTTAGTTTGCCACATTTTGAATACGAACATGTCGCTATTTTCGCACCTCGATCCGAACGCGACCGCTCCCGGCAACCGCTAGCAAACTAGTAGTAATATTTGCGTTGTGCTCTTGTTAAATGACAAACAAAAAGAATGAAAGTCTGGGTTTTACGAAATCAATAATACTCCCTTTCAACCGTTTTTCTCGCCGGCGAACCTTTTCTCGCCGGCGTGGTGGCGAATTATTAGTATTAGCACTACTATAAATATCAGCTACGTTTGCACATATGTATATCGAGCGCACTGCACCAATAATAAGAATAATAATCTCTAGCAGAGAAGATGACCTTTCTCCTCCTCCAAGCAAATTGGAAAGCGAAACCCGAACAACTCGAAGTACAATTAGCATGAACATCGATTTACCGCCGCTTTTCCTCCGAAGTTTCATCTGCCCGCTGCCCCCGTCCGGTCCGCTGATACGTGTTGCCAAGCCGATTCGTTTTCGTGCTCCCCGCTCGCTCTCATTGTGCGGCATCGTAACAATTTTCCGTCTCCTCGCTGTCGTTGGCAGACAAATGGCCAACATTTAGCGGTCAAATTGGTATATATATATATATATATATATATATATATATAAACATATATATATATATATATATATATATATATATAAACATATATATATATATATATATATATAAACATATATGTATATATATATAGCGTGACGTGGATCGCTGCACCGGTGGCGCATTCTGGCCGGCTTCCCATAGTAATTGGACAGGTATTAGTCGTCTGATTTGCACACTATCAGCATTTAGATAGGATTTGCCGGTGTCGATCGTCGCTTCGTGGTGGTGGTGATCGTGGTACTGGGGGGTGTCGCTGCTGTTGCTGTTGTCGCTGTTGGTGCTGCTATTAGCGTATTGATGTTGATGGCAACGTTGTTACCACCACTGCCCCTTCCGCATCCACCGATATGGAGCTGTAGAATAACATACATCGTGGAGACAAATCGTGGTTGCACAGTGGAATGGACGTATCTGTGTGTGTGTCTGGATATACTAAGTATCCATGTATGTATTTCTGTGCGTGAAAATATACTCTCTCTCTCTCTCTCTCTCTCTCTCTCTATATATATATATATATATATATATGTCTATATATATATATATATACCTGCACGTATACATGTAAGTGTGCGTGTATGTATGTCTGTCCGCCCGTTTATTTGTGTGGAGACTGACAGACGGGTGCCATTGAAGTTCTTATTGAACTAGGCATTTATCTATCATAACTTGAACGTAAGTTCTGCAACTCAGCTTGAGAAGCGGGGTGACCGCAAAATCGAACGGGTACTCATCGCGCCGGAATCGCGGAACCTGCGCTTCCTATGCGGTCCCTGTAGACGAATCGATCGAGGTCGAAGTCAAAGTAGAGGATGGACGACATACGTCCGTGTGTGTTGTTTCTCTTTGCTATTTGCTATGCAAACGTGTAGATGGGCTTGTAACACATCAGAGGTCGAGTCGAAACGTTGGCGTCGCGGTTCAGCGGTCCGCTCATCCAATCTTGGCAGCTAACCAGACGCGGTAATAATCTAGTGTAAAATGTTAGCAGATTAACTGTACCTGCTGCTGCCGCTATTGAGGTATTTTGGCCATTTGACGGCTGACCGACCCACGGCGGCGAGATGACGGAATCATCTCGACGGAATCACCATTGCATAAGATCACTAGAGACATCGCACCGAGACCGAGAACTGAACTGGATCGTTGTGCTGCACGCTAGTAACAGAGGCACCGACTAAACGCTTATCATAAGACGGACCCAAATTTTGACAATGGATTTATTCATACACGCGTGCACAAGCGGTGGGGATCGGAACCCGTGCTGCTACTGCTCGACCCCCGAGTCTCCTCCAGTCGCAAGGTGCACGCGAATGATGCACGACGCCACGCCACTGCAGGGCTCGACCACTCCCAGACACCGGCCAATAAGTAGTGTTTGTGCACCACCTATATACAGGTGCGAGTGTAAAGCATAGCTCTCTTAGCAGCATCTACAACAACGTTCACGTAATGTGTACACACACACACCCACATACTCTGTGTCAAGTTTCTGTAAGTTTTTCTTGAGTCTTCCCATCATCATCAATGGCTGCTTATATTGCTTCTGCCTCGTTTTATTCCCCTCAAGTTTTCCTCATCTTTTGCTTCGTCTTTTTGCGTTTTTTTTTCTTTTCCTCGTCGTGGTCGTCTTCTTCTTCTGCTTCGTTTTCACGTTTCTTCTCCATATGTGTGCTATCACTTATCTTCCTTAATTTTCATTGCCTCTACCTCTTGTTTTGTGTGTTTGTGTATGTTTCTTTTCCTACGATTTTTATTTCGTTTTGTGCACCGTTTATTTTTTCTCTCGCGCGTTTTTTTTATCCTTTTCTTCATTGTATTCTCTATCTCTTTCTTCTTTTTCATCTTTTTATTTTTCTTTATTTCTCTTTCTTCATCTTTTTATTTTTTCTTTTTTTTTCTCTTTCTCCTTTTTTTTCTTTTTTTCTCTTTCTTCTTGTGTTTATTTATAGTTTTTTTTAATTTCTTTCTTTTTAATATTTTTGATGGATACGTCTTCTAATTTTCTTCGTCTTCTTGTTTCATCTTGGTACTCTTCTTTTTTCTTCTGCTAATTTTGCTTCTCTTCCTTCTTGTCATGTATATCTTTTTTTTCTCTTTCTCCTTTTTTTCCTTTTTTTCTCTTTCTTCTTGTGTTTATTTATAGTTTTTTTTAATTTCTTTCTTTTTAATATTTTTGATGGATACGTCTTCTAATTTTCTTCGTCTTCTTGTTTCATCTTGGTACTCTTCTTTTTTCTTCTGCTAATTTTGCTTCTCTTCCTTCTTGTCATGTATATCTTTGTCTTTTTTCTGTTCACCAGATTGTGAACGACCTTCGATCCCATCATCAGCCCGTTAGATTGTTGTTGTTGTTGTCCTTTTTGGCAGTCATTTTCTCAGTAAATTTCAGGAGTAGTCGACTAACAAACCGACGCCAAGCATTTCCGATTGGCCGAAGCAAAACGTAAAAGAAAAAATATATCAGTGCACAAACTCGTATATATATATACATATTGTGAGAGAGAGAGAGATAAAGCTTAAGCGTTGTGAAATACGGTTTTGTGAAAAAACACGTTTGGAATTGAATGAAAATTAAATATAAATCTAAATCTAAATATGAATATGAATATAAATATATATATATATATATATATATATATATATATAAATATAAATATAAATATATATATATATATATATATATATACGAGGTGTGTTCAAAACGTATCGCGACTTTTGAATTTTCGCGGGTTACGTATATTCGAATTTCGATTTTTTGTGGCGTTATGTTGGTACTCATGTCTCTCACTTATGCCGACAAGCTCGGCCATTTTGAATGTTCACTTAATTGTTGACAGCTGCTTTGCTTGCACGTGTTTTGGATCGTCTTCGATCTTTACCTATTCAAAAAAATGGATCAAAGAACCTGTATCAAATTTTGTGTGAAAAACGAAATTAAGTGCGCGGATGCATTCCGAATGTTGACTGTGGCATACGGAGAAGCTACCTTGGACCGAAGCAACGTTTATCGGTGGTACAAAATGTTCTCAGAAGGCCGAGAAGATGTGAACGACGAAGAGCGTGCCGGACGCCCGAGCACTTCAACAACAGACGAAAAAATTAATGAAGTGGAGAAAATGGTATTGGCCAATCGTCGAATCACCGTTAGAGAAGTTGCTGAGGACCTAAACATATCGATTGGCTCGTGCCATTCGATTTTTATCAATGATTTGGGCATGAGACGGGTCGCCGCGAAATTCGTACCAAAATTGCTCAATTGCGACCAAAAACAGCATCGCATGAACATTGCTAATGAGATGTTGGACTCTGTCCGCGACGACCCAAATTTGCTCCAGAGGGTCATAACTGGTGACGAATCGTGGGTTTATGGTTATGACGAAACCAAAGCTCAATCATCTCAATGGAAGCTGCCGCACGAACCAAGACCGAAAAAAGCGCGCCAAGTTCGGTCGAATGTGAAAGTTTTGCTGACAGTTTTCTTCGATTGCAGGGGCGTGGTGCATCATGAGTTCTTGCCACAGGGTAGAACGGTCAATAAGGAATCTTACCTGCAAGTTATGCGCAATTTGCGCGAAGCAATCCGCCAGAAACGCCCGGATTTGTGGAAGAACAAAAATTGGCTTTTGCACCACGATAACGCCCCTGCTCACACATCGTTGCTTGTGCGCGAGTTTTTGGCCAAAAACAACACACTAATGATGCCGCAGCCACCGTATTCCCCAGATCTGGCCCCCTGTGACTTTTTCTTGTTCCCTAAACTGAAGAGGCCCATGAAAGGACGACGTTACGCTACGCTTGACGAGATAAAGACGGCATCGAAGGAGGAGCTGAACAAGATTAAAAAAAAATGGTTTTTTGAAGTGCTTCGAAGATTGGAAAAACCGTTGGCACAAGTCTATAATATCTCATGGGGATTACTTTGAAGGGGACAAAATAGATATTCATGAATAAATGAATAATTTTTGAAAAAACACAAAAGTCGCGATACGTTTTGAACACACTATGTATATATATATATATATGTGTGTGTCCAGTGGTAAAAAAAAGTAGCAAGGTCGGTGGCCTACGGTGAATAGTAAAGAGGCGGGCACGTGTGACAGCATCATAATTAATCAATAATTATGAGCTATTGCAGCGGTACAACGACTTCAAGTGGCAGACCCGATCATAATGCAGACATTTTCAGAGTCTCGTGGTGGCCGCTTTTTTGGCGAACACTACTTAGGACAAACAGCTGTAGTTGCAGTAGCGCCAGAGTTGCTTTCTTTTGGGGGGGCCGAAATCAATATCGGATCTGCCCGGTGTACCAAGTCTAGCAAACGCCGTGATCGGCGCTGTTGAACCATTGCAGCAGCTGCTGCTGCTGTTGAACAGGAAACGACTAGAGATACTGAGTTCCGTCCTTCACGCCCGAAAAAAACCTCTTTCGCCACATTGCTGTCACAGTTGCTTGCCCTAAACGAGCCCCAACATTCTACGAAAAATGTCTAAGACACGCGTAAGACACCCTTTCGCCGGCAATCGAAGCGCCGGCAAGTGCACGCTCGGAACGTCTGAAGCGCATTACTCGTAACCACGCGTCAAATTCACTTTAAATGCTCTTACTCGAACAGTGAGGTGAGTTAAGTCGAAGACTATACGAACTGAACGGCACACACACACACACTTCTCGAATGTTCTGGTACAATCTTGGATGATGGCGCTGCAATCGTTGCTTCAATTATGGCACTAGCACACGTAAATGCCACGTTTAATGTAGGCAATTCATATTATTCAAAGACAAACTTGATACCATAATAGAAAAGACGATCGTAACACAGAGGAAAACGGAGACGACTTTTCGTTACAGACGAGCAGATTATGTACCGACGGGATATATATATATATCAATGGAAGAAAGAAATATATTTAAATCGTTGAGTGTACATACATTACGCCCTATCAAGTGTCAAGTGTTTACATTAGCATAGAAGGGGATGGATGAAAACATCCTAACAACAACTACAACAAAAAATACAGCAACCACTGTTCTATACACGATTCCTATTCCAAGTAATAGGGGCACCCTGGTATATTGTATATAAAAATTTGCAGCAGTGGCATTAACATGGAGGCTGGAGCGGCCGGGGACTGGATTGAGGTTGCACACATCCCGTTCCAAAGGCAACAATAATAAAAGATTTACCTTATCCCACTGCTACCGACTTTAACATCGCTAGCAATACGACTTACAAACATTGCACTAGAGGCCGGTGCACGTATCACAACGGAAGAAAAGACTTTTTCAAGGAATTTGTTTTTAATTCTAGATTGTGCTCCGTCCTCTAGAATTAAAGAAAAAATTCCTTATAAAAGTCTTCTCTTCCGTTGTGATACTTGCATCGGCCTCTAGTGCAATGTCTGTAAGTCGTAGCAATACGCTACGACTTACATGCTTAGCCCTGTTTTTTGAAAACGGGCACTCCCAAGTTGGTTACAGAATAATAATAATAATAATAATAATAATAATAATAATAATAACAACATTATTATAGAAAATTGCCGTAGCATATTGCAATTATATATGATTACCTATATCAAACAAACTCAGCTCGTTTTGTGCAAAATCCTACATGCACGAGAAAAGAGTTACGACGAGCTAACTTGTAGAATTAATGATCACGGATTTTGCATAGATTTCACACATGTGACTAAACTGGCTTGCCGCATCGTTAACAATACTCCACAGAGTGTGCACAGTTGTTGTTACTGCACAGAGTGTTGCTTTTGTTTTTTCGTTGTCGTCGCTGTTGTAACTGATCATGCAGTCGTTGTAACGACTACCGTTGATGACGCCGTTGCGTCCTGTTTAGTCATAAATGGTTCAATAAATGGTCCACGACGATGCCAGGTCAAATGGCTGCGCTCTCACGTCGGCTGTCCAAGTCTACTTTTTGACACAGCCAATAATACATAATTGAGAGGCGTTTAATAATGGGTTATTATATTACGCAATAATACGGTTCATATATATATATATATATATATATATATATATATATAAACATACATGTATATATATATACACATCGTCATATGTTTGTTGATCCAGCAAGTGGTGCTGTTTGAAATTATATACCTATAATAATAAGGCACCGTTTGTACAGTATACTACATAAATGCATGTATGTATGTATATATATATATATATATATATATATATATATATATATATATATAGATATAGATATAGATATACTGTTTATTCGCCATCATTATCGCTCGTCGTGCGACACGTTGTCTGCGTCTGGTTTTCTGTGCCTTGTGGAATTCATGGTTGACGTGATTCAATTATTATTCCAGATCGACAGGCCCGCCCGGCGTCTTCATGGCCATTCGATGCTGCTGCTGCTGATTGCTGATGGCGGCTATTGTGGTTACTAGCTAGCCACGGAGGTGGAGCCAGGAGGGCCGACAACGGTTGCGCGGGCGGATTGAATTTAGTTGAAATTATTGGCAATTGGCTGATACGGCTAGAACTCGCCATAAATAATGGCGCGGGGGGGGGGGGGGGGGGGAAGCGGTGGGAGATTCGAACTAGTCAGAGAGAGAGAGAGAGAAAACAGGGGGGGGGGCAGAGCGGAAGAAATACGAGTAATAGAAGAGAAAGACATTTAAATCGAGAGAATGGCGGCCTGGGATGGCCGCCGCCACCGCATTTCTCTCGTCCATATAATACACTCAACAGGCGGCGGTGGCGGTATGATAGCAGGGAGATATCTATCTATCTATATATAACATAACATAACATACCATCACTTTTATTTCACATAAAAGGGTTGGTATCAATATATATACTTCTGTAAGTCAATCGTGACTAATCACCAAATAGGCGAGCGCTATTTAGATTATCATGGGCCCAGCCACGGCTTTTGAGGTGATTGATCGTTGACTCCTTAGGTTATTGGAGCGCACATCAAAAAAGTGTCCTAACAAGTCACATTTTCGTAATTGAAATTAGAACAGATAGGTCTATCTATATATCTATTGTTGTCGGAGACGTTGTGGTTGTAGGCGCCCTTGCGTGCGTCTACGTACTCAAATCGGTCACGCCTGCTGCATAAACGTGTATGTAGGCGGAGGCTGTTGTTTTGTGTTTTTGGCGTGTGTATTAACGCATGTATGTATGTGTTTTTTTTGTGGTGTCTGCGTGAATGTATATCAGAGCAGCAATAACAACGGTAAAACGGCAGCTCCAGTGGACAAGGAGAGGAAATACGATCGTACTATTAGTATTGATATTTATACAATTGTGTTGAATTGAATGAACTGTTAGCAGTTGTTGTTTCGTGTCAGCCAATGGCATCATTCGTCTCAGAAGCATCGCTTCGTGTCAGTGGCAAGCCGTAAGATATCTTCAGTGCGTTTTGCAATATCTCTCAAAAACAACCCAGTTTTTTTAATTAAGTTAATGACATGAGGTGGTAGGGTTGCTCTTTGATAGCTCGAGATGCTATTATCGTGTCGCCAAATCTAGGCGTTTTGCGATTTATTCGCACTCGACAAAGCTCTAACGACGGCATGATAACGGCGTCGTGCATGATACAGCTACATTCCAGGCAAGACTTTTGTCGTGTGACTATAAAGGTATGGTAACCCCATCAGGTCGTAACTTAGTGCTTCCGCTCAGACAGTTGGGCTCGAGTGTGCGGGGGCTGGTATTCGTGCTTAACACCATGTGGAAGGAGTTAAGACCCAGCATGCTACCAAACTGACGGGAAAGCAGGGCTCGAAGCCATCTCCCGTACAACGGATACTAAACCGCTAAAAAGTGGTATGCAGTAGTCTCGTCGTATGCAGCCAGGTTTTCGGTATATTTGAAAGTCATGGATGCTCGTAACATGCACTTAAATCTTGGTGAACGTAGACTATGCCTTGATCGACAAAAAAGCGTCTGCGGGTGCATAGTTATCAAATGTGGGCAGATTTTTGTAAGGGCTTTTCGTTTTCTACGAATTCATTTAATAGATTCCTTCATACGGCGGGAGCACCCAGAACATCTAGGCCATTCCGTGTAGTGTGAAAAATTCCAGGAAGTGCTTGCATGATTGTTTGAACGGCGTTTTCTTGCTCTCGTGGATTGTTCTATTTGACCAACACCTCACACTTAGAAGAGTTAAGCGTCAGCCTTCTTGATTTTTTCAACTGCAGTATGACCTATAGATCTTCCGCTGCGACGTCCGCGGGATGATTGGGTCGTCCTGGTATTGATTGTTAAAGAGGCTCTGCAGGCTTGACACTAGACCAGAAATGCCAAAACAAAACCACGTTGGCCCTAGAGAATTTCCTTGTTGGGTACCGGCGCTGGACACTATGGTGACTTCTGTGGTCTAAGCAAGGATTGACGGACCCCTGTAGCCCTGCCACACTATTGGTGAGTGTCTCGGGGCCTTTCTTTGTACACCGTGTAAATGTAGACTCTTTTTATTGTATCAGATGTATATTGAATGTCTGGTTTAACGGGCACCCCTGTCGGGCCCTCTGCATGCAAACAGGCGCGCGTTGTGCGCAATGGTGACCTCTGCTATTCTTCTTATTGTCTCTGTCGTCTCTACTATTCTTTTTATACTCTGCTATTCTTCTTATGGCGACCCCAACCTGATGAGGAGATACTGCTGTTGCAATGGCATGTTTATTCGCGGCCTTAGGAATCTTGAAAGCCGTTATTAGAAATGCCAATCCGGATGCAATGGGTCGAATTGCGTCGTTTTTTAAGGGCGGTTATGTATGCACTATAGAAAATTAGCAGACAAAATTACGGTAAAGTACCCTTGAGTATTGTGGATTCAATCTTCTTTCAGTAGACGTTCTAAAGAGAAAATCGTCTGGTCGAGTTTGTCACGTAGATGCCGAGGACGTAGACCATCCAAATCGGCTCCACTTGTGAGTGAGAGCGATCCAACGGCCTCACGAATTCAAATAAAATCCCTGCGGGCACGTGTTGAAACCTACACTTTTGAATTTGGATTAGATTAAAGTCAGGGTTTGAGGTAAAAGGTATGTGATTATCCGGTCCCGGACTATTGCCAATAGGTAGACTTCGAGGAGGAATCGGGAATTGGAGGCGTGTGACGTGATTTTTTTAGTCTTTTAGAGGTTCTTGCACGACAGCATACTTGTGGGGTGTCGTCTCTGTCTCAGACAAATCTCAATCCAGACACATTCCATCCGAGACACACGGGGTCTGAGAGAGAAGAGAAGCTGTTGTTGGGTTATCGTCACTAGATTAACTGGTTATGTGTGATGGTTGGTTAGTCATTTGAAACGCTTAAATATGTAAAACTGCAATCGGCAGCTTTAAGAAGTGTTAAGAGCTCTGGATCTTCAGGAATAGCGTTCATAATGGCGATGCCGATCTCAGACTCGAGATACGATAACATGTCTTTGATGATTGGGATTCTCATCTAGCCATGTTGATAACATGGGGTTCATTTTCTTCCACATTCTTAGAATAATATGCAAAGAGTTGTCTAACGATCTGTTCTTATCTCATTTTCTGCCTGTAATTTTGCAGGCATATTTTGCGAGATCTATTGTTTGCTTCAGCCGACGGCCCTTTTGGTGCAATGGGCGGCGATATATTGCAAAGTACCGTCTTGCGATTAAAAACCTGCCTAAGTTTTTGTGGGGATGGTTGCCTTTGACAGGCGTTAAGTTTGATTTGTTCGGCTTTTCAGTATATAGTGATGTACTGTATACGCATTATTATTAGCTTGGGAAGAAGCTCTTTAAAGCCACAGCGGAGCCAAGATCGGCCGCTCTTTTCCGACATAGGGTGCCTTTGGAACTACAGAGAGGCAAGACTTTGATAATGTTAAGTGGTCACCGACATTCAGACAATAATAATGATATTACACGCAAAATTCTAAAAATATGATATAATTAGTAATTGTGATAATTGTACATATTACTAATAATAATAATAATAATAATAGGAAATTCTTGTTTGACAAAATTTTTTATCAATATAATTATTCATACGTCTACTAGTACGACTTGTTTTTACTTGAGTATGTTGGCTCTCTCTGTCTCTCTAGCAAATACTGTCGAAGCTGGTCGTAACCATCATAAGCTCAGGGGTGAAACCGACCCAGACACCTACTTGCTGTGGCAGTAGAGCTGGCCAAGAACACAAGTATACACATACGTATTAAACGACCACGTGAGAAAATATCTGTTCTACAAAAGAATTATATTTTCATTCCAATTACACGCCTACGATTGTAGTACCATTGAAATTGACTTACAGCTATATATATATATATATATATATATATATAGAGAGAGAGAGAGAGAGAGAGAGAGAGATGGAGTGGAAAACGCTTGGTACTAAAACGTCCAGACTTCGTTTAGTACAATACTGAAACTCTTGTTTGGTCCCGCACGAAGTTTAATATGATTGTCGACTTTACTGTACATACATCGATAGCACTAATTTAGATAGTAGGGTACGATCATGCGGCAATGGCACACGGTGCCGACGGTCTAGCGCGTAATCAAACTCAGTCTAATTAAACCTGCCCTATTGCCTTCATTAACTGAAGCCACCTTTGACGTGTGATGGTAGTATCATTAATAAGGTGATTTTCATTATTATTAAGTATCATATATTTACCTCACACAGGTGGGCGTTCCGCAATTGTAATTTTCGTTTTATTAAGGCCAATGCAGGTCAGGTGTTTCATGAGGCGTCATTTTAAGTGGCGTGTTTTTATGCGCTGCAATAGACGACTGTTGCCGCAAGTATTCTCCCCATAATGCTCTCCTGTAGCCGCCACAATTCTGCCAATCCACTTAAACGTAAATTGTGCTATACCTTCGTTTACGGTGAGAAACGCGTCCATAGCAATCGGCACAGTATGGTACTCTATCTCGACCGCCGTGCACACGCGTCCCATTTCATTTACTGCGTGTTCCGCGACTTATTCGGCTGTAGCGGCACTATAGCCCCAGGAATGATGAGTATACGGTGCAGGCCCAAGTTTATTCAAGAGTTTATTATATAAGGCTTTTCTTTACGACGACTACTACTACTACTACTACGTCAAAGGAACAGCGACTGGATTAACGACGAAGTTCAATCTAAGCGGGCACACCGCCTCACAACAGAGAACACGCGCAATCATAAATTAATGCTTCATAAATAGCTCATGGAATGTAATTCGTAAAGGCTAACGCCTGCCCTATATGCCGCGCAAGTAACGGAGCGCTGCAAGGTCGTAAAATGGCAGCTATGCGGAAATTGTGCTAGTGCTTGGCGTGAGACTTAAGTGTATCTCTCGGTTCGATTCCAGGAACTCTAGAATACTCTCTACGCTATTTCCAAACACGCGCAGAAACTGCGGTGGATCAGCCAGGCTAAAGGGCATCCATCGTGCACTAATTGGCACGGCGCAGATTTCCCGATTTTTTTCCAAATGTATATATTTATTTTTGTCATTAAGTTACACATGAATTTCCACGGCCGGCCCGACTCCGCCACGGCAGAAAGGAGACGAGTCCCTTGCCCGTGGACGATGAATCGACGATAATCGACGCTGCGTTTCCTGGTTTAAGCGATAGTAGCTGTACCAAAAACGATCATGCCCTGCTATCACCGGTTGCCACAGCGACTCTGGTTCCCAGCTCCACCAGAAAAATCTTACGAATTTTCCCACTGGGCCCGATGTCTCAAAGGCGACCGAATGAACGCTAATGTGTTCTTTTAGTTTGCGATATTTAGCCAGCTTGTGGTGTTCTACAAGGGCACCTCTTTATATATATATATATATATCCTGGGAACTCCTTATATACTACCCCCTGTTTCTGCGAGGCAATTGACCGGCTGTGTCGAGCCAGCTTCCCTTCGAAGGGCGACGATGTTTTCTCCACAGAAAAGCAGTGAACAGAAGCGATCACTCCGAAGTTCAAAGCCGTTTTCATAAATCTGCTTCAATTTTTTCCAAAAACTTCTTGAGGCATTGTTTGGTTGAAGCAGTGTCTCTCGGGAGCGACGATATCGGCTTTGTTTTCTATTCGTTCAAAACAAGAGTTCGTGCGTGGTGCAATATGCAACCTGGCACAAACTCATGACAACCTTGAACATGTAGATGAAATGACAGAGTGTCACAAAAATGCTATACTACATCTATCAATAATCCGTTGCCCTTAATCGTGTGTAGACCTCGCCCACTCTGAGGTCAAACGTTCGAAGCTAGTGAAAAAAGTGGAATTTAAGTTTGGTCCAAATGAGACCTGCTCGTTGCAGTAGCCGTTTCAGACAATGTTTCTCATGTCATCGAATGAGACTAACCGTTACTTATACATTATCGTTAGCAGATTGCACAGCGATTTCCTATACTGTGTCTTACAACGAGCGATTCTACGTCGTGAGTGTAGGATCCGACTAACGGTGGATGCCCAGCAAACATGGGCATCTTATCGTCTTCTCGTCTTTATTTCGATAGGACTGTAACGTGGATCGCATCACATTGTATCGTCGTTTTCGGATTGCTGCGTCATATTGTTTTTTGGAACGATGTGAGCTACGCTTAGCGGTCCAACATTCGTGAACGAACAGCGCACCAGCAAACGAAGAATGATTCCTCGTGCGAATTTCGAAATTGACCTCAGTTGAGGTAATTTTGCTTTAAGCACTTTTTTCTGCGTCTAAAACGACGTTAGTGAGACGATTATTCGATTTCTTTATTTCTTCTCTACACTATCGTTTGTTTGTCTGTATATATATATATATATATATATATATATTCTTCATGTTAGGTCACTACAATAACCTGCAGCGGACCCACCACGACTGCAACGTCCATCATTCAAGCATTGTGTGGAACTTATGCTAACCATTCGAATGGCCGTCATATATAGTATCGATTATCTTGTTGGCTCCCGACTCGATACAAACTTCATTCACTTTCATTTGCTTTGAAAACTGATGCAACTTTAGAGCGTGCAATTACTTTGTCGAATATATATATATATATATATATATATATATATATATTTATATAAATGCAAAAGGACGCACTTGAGCTTTGCGAGGATGCGAGGTTTACTATTGGCAAAGCCAACTAAAGGTCCGGTTACGGCGCGCAACCAAAAAAGACCTAGTGGGTTCAGGCGACTTCGTCCTGCTTCTGTAAGAAACGCGGCTGGCGACACCGAAAGCAACGGCCGCAGACATTGACAGCACTAACTGCACATGTTCACCTGTCTTTCAACCGCTGTGCTGCTGGCTCCATGGTTCTTCCTTCTCCTCGGTGTTGCTGTTGTTGTTGCTGTTGCTGTTATTGCTGTTGCGCTGTTGATGTTACTGTTGTTGTTGTCGCTGTCGTTGTAGTTGTTATTGATGTTATTGTTGTTGTAGTTGTTGTTGTTGTTGTGGGTCCACTACATCAGCGGCAGATCGACCTCCTTGCTCTAGCCTCTGGCTGAGAGCCTAGCAGCGAGACTTTAGCCTGTGGCTAGGCCTAGGGAGCTTGGTCGCTAGTCAGGTAGTTTGTTCTGGTCTGCATGAAACAGACGACTACATCCAAATATCCGTACATCCGTCTGACTGACCCGATCAACACCGAGCTGCGCTTGTGAGCTCGCCGAACGCCGCCAGCAAACAACAGCGAACCCTGCTGCTGCTGCGTATCACACAGGTCAGTTAGTCACTCATTCACTCACTCACTCGCTCACTCACTCACTCAGCCATTCAGTCCAGCAGGCTAGGCCAAGCTAGACGTATATACACATAAACATACAATCATACGTACATACAAACATACATACATGCATACAAACAAACATACGTACATTCATATACACACACGCACACGCCGAAGATGGGCACAGCGCGTCATTCAACTGCTGCTGCTGCTGTTGTTGCTGTTATTTGTTGTTGTTGTTTTTGCTGCTGTTGTTGTTTTTGCTGCTGTTGTTGTTACTTGTTATTGTTGTTGTGGTCCTACTGGTCCCGGCGGCTGACATTCGTGATCGCGGTGCTCGGACAGACAATCGAACCGCTCGGTCAAATCGGAGACGCCGGCACCACCGCCGCCGTTACCGCTGCCGCCGCCGCACAATTTGTCTGTCCAGCGTTTAGGCTCATCATCAGGTTCTTTTCTTCTCGTTTGCTGCTGCTGCTGCCTCTTCCGTTAGGCGGTGACGCTGACAGGAAAAGCGGTCGGGTGGGTCTCTGCAAGAGCATGACTAATAGAGACGATGACAACAACGAGAGCAACAACAACGGGAACAACAACAACGGGAGCAACAACAACGGGAGCAACAACAACAACAACAACAATAACCAACAACAACAACCAACAACAACAACAACAACAACAACAACAACAACAACAACAACAACAACAACAACAACAACACAACAACAACAACAACAACAACAACAACAACAACAACACAACAACAACAACAACAACAACAACAACAACAACAACACACAACAACAACAACAACAACAACAACAACAACAACAACAACAACAACAACAACACAACAACAACAACAACAACAACAACAACAACAACTACAACTACAACAACAACAACAACATTCAGTTATCAGAGTAAGCCAAAGTACCCATGCTCTGCTCGCATCATCGACAAAGCCAATTCGCTGAGCTAACCCATCATCGCCTTTGCTACCAGCAGCTGTAGTTAGAGAACTAGTAAGTAGTAGTAGTAACAATCGTTGTGAAGGCCAATCATTTGAGGAGAGCACTGGTTAAAGGACATTTCGTTTTGAGCTTCCGGTCACGGTAGCCATGGCCATGCTACTTACTACCTGTGACGGTCGTGCTAGCTGGCGCCGAATAAGCCTGCCCTACGTCATCCTGTGTAGTGTCCTTTTTGAAAGTCTCCAAGTAATTAGAGAGAACGGCCATGTACCTGCAGAAGTTTCTACATATATAGCCACCCTAACTCATGTAGCCGTGGTGATGCAAGTGTGCTACGACGTGTACACAGAACACCTACAGATTAGACTGATATGATTCATACAGTCGTGCACCTGTTAATGCCTTTGCAGTGTGGTGATCGAGTAGTGCTTCAAAAATTGGTTTAACAGCTCGCCGATAAGCTGTGCTGTCCCATAATACATGTGAAGAAGATATCAGTTGTGCAAAGCGGCGTGGGCTAGGCTACAGGTAAAAGCAGCAGCAACAACAAGAACGACGACAACAACAACAAGATTGTCGACAACAACAACAAGAACAACAACAGTAGCCATAGCAGCAACAACATAGTAGCCATAGCAGCAACAACAATAGTAGCCATAGCAGCAACAACAACAACAACAACAGTAGCAATAGCAGCAACAACAATACCGACGTTAACAACAACAGCAGTAGCAACAAAAACAACGATACGCCAATATAAGAGCATTGCGACGCTTTGCTTTGCCTAAAATGGTCGGCAGTTAAGGTTGTGATGGCCATGACAGAAACATTGCGAAGGTTAACACAGTGACGGGGCAGATATGATTTCGTTTGGATGCCGACGACAAGATTGAACATGACAACCACAAGGGCACTGACGACGTCAACAACAACTACAACAACAACAAAAACACCAACGACAACAACACCAACAGCAACAACAACACCGACAACAACACCAACACCGACAACAACACCAACAACGACAACAACAACAACAACACGCTGCTTCTTCATCAGCCCTCGGTGTTGCTGCCGTTGTAAGTTGTAGCGTCGGTGAAGATTATCGTGACAACGTTCGCGCATGCCTCTATCTTTCCATTCACCCATTCATCCGTGCCTGCAGAATCGAATGACATCTGCGCAAATGCACGGAAGCAACTGCCCAGAGCCCACAGAACAGCAGCAGAAGTACCAGCCGCAGGCGACGATGGGATGAAATCAGGCAAATCGAACCTGAACTCTAGAGGCGAGATTTAAACGTCGGCGCTCCTGTGCAGTGGCCGGCCAATGCGCCCAGTTATTTGTAGTTTGTTCAGAGGCAACCGAAATCACGAAAAGGCAGGCACACGAAGGTCGAACGAAGGGTCGGCTTGATTAAACCCCGTGATCGAGTCCCTGAGGTTCAACGACAGCCGCCGCTGCGGCTACTGTTCCTGAAGCCGAAATCGCTGCCACCCCTCTAGCCGAAGTGGTCGTCGTCGCCGCTGAAGCCGATGTCGCCGCTACCACGACCCGTTCGCCACGACAATCATCATGACCGCGGCACCGCCTCGTATGAAGTCGTCTCGTCGCGTTAGGAGGAGACACCTCGGGCGCTTCCGTTGCGCGAAGCCAATGAACCATCGCCGCACAGGTTGGGTCGCCCGCCGTTTGTCGTGCATTTGCCGTGCATCATCAGCGAAGCTGCTTCTGGAGGGCGGACGAGGGCGGGCTGTAATCAGTCATGCGAGTTCGAACGCCTCGTTTAAAAAACCACGACAGAACTGGTGCTATAGCCGCACCCGCTACGATTGACGCTGCTGCTGCTGTTGTGGCTATTTTTGTTGTTGTTGTTGCTATTGTTGTTGTTGTTGTTGCTATTCTTGTTGTTGTTGTTGTTGTTGCTGTGGCTGCTGCGACGGTTGTGGTTGGTATCCAACTGCCCCCCCCAGAGAGAATGTTCCTGTTGCCTTGGAAACCCCGTCCACAACGCGTTACGTCAAACCCCACAACTCCGACTCATTGGCGAAAACCGCCGCCTCCACTTCTTGCCTGATTGCTGCTTCTTGGCTGTAACGTAATTGTCGTTGTTGCGACTCGCATTATTTCCTCGCGTGTTTCGGCGACGGTGAGGAACAGGTAGGCAGGTAGCCGATGGATAAATAGATAGAGAAAAGCCTTGCCATATGTTCCTGTTCTCATCACGTTTGATCTCTTTACTATTGCTGCCCTCCCGCCTCTCCCCCGCTCAATCTCCTTCTCTGTCTCTCTTGGCTGCTACGCTTCACTGAACCGAAATCTGTGGGCTGTTGAAAACCAAACACCGACGTGGAAGTTCAACTGACATCAGGCGTGACGAAGAACTCGTGCTTCGTCGTGCCCTCCCTCCGTTGAAGCACTCCGCGTCCGCTGTGCTGTGTCGCCCCCTTTGCTGCCTAACGAAGCCAGACTGTAACTGGGGTTGATCGTGAGGTCATGGCTCACTGGCAGCTTTCTGTGTACCTTCGGTTCGTACGTGCATCCGTCAGCACACAGACGTACAAACGTACATGTTTTTCTCCTGCCGTTTGCGCTGCCGTGCTGTGTGTACCTTTTGTGTGTATGGTGCTTGGGGCATATCGGCGGGAACTTTAACGTTCGGCTGTTGCCGTTTGCCGTACGTTCGTATCCATCTGCGTGTACAGAGCAGGATGTAACGTCTTGTACGACGACTGCGTGCAAAGGCGTGTATGTATGTGCACATGCGTAGTAGCACAGACAGTAGACGGCTCTGATCTGTCGATTGTCCGTACCACGCGATCGTATATAGTAGAGCCGCCTAGGCACCCTAGAACTAGTCTAGTCGCATCCTTCAAGAACGGTTGAGACCTCCGACGTGAGTCAGATAGAAAGAAGCCAGCGAATAGAAGATACTTGACAGCAGTAAACGCCAATGCGGCTTCGTGTATTTTAATTTATTAGTATTCTTTAGGGTCAATTTTGCCGTTGCATTTGCTGTGCCGTATGATGTGAACTCTCTTAAGGAAACAGATGAATAATGCGCTGACAGTGGGTTAAATATTTGAAGAAGTACTTCGGAATTAAATTTGCCCACCAACCAGTGCACCTCGTGTTGGTCGTGCACCTCGAGCTTCCTCAACAACTTTTCTGTATGTTTGTATATAACAATAATCATGCAATTGAATGCGCTGCAATAGAATGCACGCGGACAAACCTTACAAAAACATTTCAGTGCTCAGGACAATGTGTTGAGGGAACTGGCCACGTTCTGTCTACACTAGAGTTACTCTCTAACAATGCAGTTGCCGATAAGCCGCTGCTTACGCAGCAGAAATATCTGGCCCATCTGATCTAAGTAAACAACGTGAGCCGCATACGTTTTTTTGGAAAATATGTGCGTTATTCCAAACAGTAGGTGGATTTACTAAGATAGCCAAACGTCAAAGCAGTATCAAGATAGGATGTGGAAACGTGGGTCGCACTCTAAATTAAGTAAGTTGTAAATGTAATAAAAACGCTGTGCACGGATGAGTGCAGTTAAGTTTTCGGGCTGACCCTTAGCCAAGGTTTAACGCCCACGGAACTGTTTTTCACACTGCTTCATAGACGGACCCCCATAAATATAAATATGTAACGGCGAGGCTCAAACCCGCGCACCTATGTGTCTCCTCCGGTTGCGAGGCGCAGACTTCAGCCACCACGCCACCGGGCTCGACGCACGGATAAAGCTAGCTTAGGAGAAGTAAACTAGCCATCTTTTACTATGGCAAAGTTTAATAAGATCAGCTTTTTTGAAAACTGTTTCTACTGAAACTGTTTTAAAAAGCTTACTGGTGGTGACTTCAATTTAGACGATAGAAATCTCCCCATGTGAACACACTCTATGTTAGAGAACTGTGTTCTATGCGGGAAAAAATAGCGAAGTCGCGGCTGCCCCTCGAGCACTTGCGAACTAAAACCTGAGGGCGTCCAACAAGCTTCCTAAACAGGCTTCTCACGCAATGAGTGATGTCACCAACCACGCTATCTTGCATATCCGGTATTCAGTGCTTACTTGCGACACCCTAGAATTGTTTTGGCATCGTTTGGATCATTCTGATTGGAGTGCGCTCTTAGTTCCTATAATCAACCTAAGTAAAGCCTACACTCAAATAAATATATCCTGTATACCTGGTTAAGCACAGACGATACAAACAGACAACAAATATCCAGAAATACGCTTAGTTATCCGTGCGAGTATTTACCGCAACATCTACGTTGAGTTCGGAACATATTGACGTAAAGGCTTGTAATATTGCGCGACTTATCAACAGAAAAGGGGTTGCGTTTCGCCACCGTCTGGCTACAAAAGACGTTTGGGTTACCGAAGGTGAAGCCCGGATTCTTACTACTTGTTTCATTTACACATAAGAAGAAAATCTAAGGAATCTATACGATGGAGTGTAACTATTTGACGACAGCAAAAACGACTTATGACCGACGGTTGGAAAGAGACCATTAAAAGAGGACGAGCTACTTCGATTATGAAACAAAACCGCATCCCTTTTCTAAAATGTTTTGCTTTGCTTTTGGCTATATATATGGATATATATATATATATATATATATATATATATATATATATATATATCTATAGGATGAGGATGATCAATCGAGTCGACGAAGAGCTGCTACAATCAAAGTGCTAAGTGCACAAATGGCATAGGAAGCACACACTGCCCTTGGAAACGATGTGCATTAAGAAAGGATTGTTCATATTTACGCTGTATTCGCGGTTACTGTGATGATTATGATGGTGATAATAATAATAATAATAATAATAATAATAATAATAATAATAATAATCAATAATTATTATTATATTATTATTATTATTATTATTATTATTATTATTATTATATTATTATTTTAACTAATTATTTTAAAAAACTTGCAATAATACGTTCAGACCTCACAACTGTAACATTGTTTAACATGAAATAAATAATAATAATAATAATAATATAATAATAATAATAATAAAATAATAATAACAACAACAATAATAATAATAATAATAATAATAATAATAGAATAATAATAATAATAATAATAATAATAATAATAATAATAATAATAATAACAATAACAATAATAATACTAGCAGTAGTAGTATTTTTTGTTGCCATTACTGCAGCACTTCCCAGTTGAGATGTACTGTTTCGTAGCCTAGTGATGGTTTGATTAATCCATGCATAGTTGCACGCAAGCCTTTGACATGTTCTTTGTTATTGATTGTTAACATTGTTGCCATCTCTCTGATGGGTTGGGGGCCCGTTGCGTTATTGACGTCGTTGTTGTGGTCGCTATTATCGACGATGTAACGGTGGATCCGTTAGCCTTAACAGTACCGTTATTGATTGTTGCTGTTTGTATTGCTGCTGCTGCTTCTGCTGTGGCTTTTCAATTGTTGCTGATGCTCCACGTCGTTAGCGTCGTTTCGAGCGCTTTGTCGTTATTGTGGTGGAAGCCGGCGTCGGCGTTCATCGCAACAACAAATATCGCAACAGCCAACAACAACAATGGCCACAACGACAGCAACAACAGTAACTTCGGCACCAATAACATCAGTATTAGCAGCAACTTCGTACGACAGCAAAAGTGGCAGCAGCAACAACAGCAATATTGGCAGCAGCAACAACAACAGCAATATTGGCAGCAACAACAACAGAAATAATGGCAGCAGCAACAACAGCAATATTGGCAACAACAACAGCAATATTGGCAGCAACAACAGCAATATTGGCAGCAACAACAACAACAGCAATATTGGCAGCAACAACAACAATAACAACAACAGCAACAGCAACTTCAACAACATCACCGATGACGCCAACGAGATGATTCTCCAAATACCATCTATACATCCGTGCCGTCGCTGTGGTTCGCCACCTATTGCTGTGAGACAAGCCCACAGCAGATCTGATGTGGGCCGCCCGTCATTAGGTTTCACACGCTACCCTGTTGCGGCGGCATGTACATACACTGTATTCACCGACACGGTCATCAAACTGACCCACCACGGTCGGTTTTGTCGTCGTTGTCGTCACGTGCAGCACTATTTGTCGAACGCCATTGTTATCATGGCTGTCAATCGTGGTCGCTCATGGGCGCTCATATTTGCGCCTTTGCGGCGTAATTTGTCGACTGTCAAATGATATCTGCCTGTCTGGCTATCACCTATTTGTTGAGTGCACGGATTGATTGAGGAGTGGGTGATTGGTTGGTTGGTTGGCTGGTTGGTTGATTTATTGATTGACTGGCTGATTGACGAGTCGGTTCCTCCATTGAGAATCATATCTTCCTCTCTCTGCTGCAATTGCATCTCTCTCTTGCTCTCTCTCTCTCTCTCTCTCTGCTGCTGCAACGAAGCTGACCACCGAAAGCAGCGGAAACTGCTGCACACTTCTGCACCTCTGCGTAGCTGTTTATCTGCAAGCCAGGTCACATTGCTGCATCATACGAGGGGCACGCGGACACGTGATAGATACCCTTTCTTATGCTTGCAGGCCGTCCCAGCCCGTCACTCTCTACTCGCGTCGTAGTCTGCAATGCTATGCGATGGTGATGGCGATTCGCTGTCGGACTGAAGCCACCGCTGTCGGCTTTCTTCGATCTTCTTCCCGGTTTATGCTACTCGTTAATGCTCGTCCTGGCCATAAAATCACAGCAGCAGCAGCAGCACTAACAGCAGAAGAGTCAACAACAGTTCCGTTTCCCTCTGATAGTTTATGTAGCCGCTCGGGGATATGCAGCCAACGTTGGTTATTGCTGACTACTACTACTACATGTTGTTATAATTCCTGCTATTCCTTGTTGTTGTTGTTGTTGTTGTTGTTAATGTTGTTCTTGTTCTCGTCCTTGTTATTGTTGTTGTTGTTGTTGTTGTTTTCGTTGCTTTTGTTGTTCTTATCGTAGTTCATTTTATTCCTATTGCTGGTGCTGGCGAACTTTTGCTTGTGACGGTCGTTGGTGTTGGTACGGCTCTTGTACGATCTATCGACCGCATTGTTCCTGTTCTTGCGAGTGTCTCTCATGTCGGGCATTTATTATTCGCAGCCCTGGCATGGTCGTTGTTTTTGCTTGCCGTTTTTGGTTTGTCTGCATAATGTTATCGCTCCTTGTCTGATCTCCCCCCGGGGCTTACCAATTTTAATTGAATTCCTTCGTATAGCACACACACAGTATAGCACACACGAAAGCTTCGAAGGAGATGTCCGATAAAATAATGTCGGCTGACTCAGCCGTAAATTATTACGGCAGAGAGTGTACACATCCATAGTCGTATTGCCTGCAGGTGTTATGATAATGAGTGCCGTGCTATTTGCTTCGCCACAGTTAGTACTTGAGTTACCTTACCACCTTGAAGGTACTGCCAGATCATGCCATGCTAAGTAAAGCACTGTAATACATCATGTGGAACAGACGTATGCAGTTCGAAAATAAGCAATTATATCCACTTGCCATTTAACTTGCTAGTATTTCGTCCGGCAACAACAACAATATTTTATGAGAAAGGGTGAATCAATGACCCGTAATTAAGAGCGCTTCCAAATGGCACATATCTACTCGTATCGCGTTTGATGCTGGTGTAGCCGTAATGCCGGGTGCTTTTGTTTGAGTTTCCATAGTTTTCCGTTGTTGGTTGTGTTAGCGGTTGTTGCTGTCGTTGTTTTAGTAGTAATCGTAGTGGTAGTAGTAGTAGTAGTAGTGCACGGGTTCGATCCCCACCATTGCACATTTATATTTATTCGGGTCCGTCGTATGCAGCATTGCGAGAGCGATTCCGTGGGCGTTAAATGTTGGCTGAGAGTAGTTGTTGTTGTTATTATTATTATTATTATTATTATTATTATTATTATTATTATTATTATTAATTATTATTATTATATTATTATTATTATTATTATTATTATTATTATTATTATTATTATTATTATTATTATTATTATTATTATTATTATTATGGCGCTTTCATTTATTTAGGAATTTAATATATACATGTGAATGTTTAAATCCACGGCACCGATGGCTCACTCCTCATCTATCACCCGTGTCCGAGTGGGGGTCTTGCCCGACCCCTGACGCGAAGACGCGGGTCCATCCAGTCTTTCATAGTTCCGAGCACCTAAATCGCGTTACCTCTCTGAATCTCTAGGGAAAGCCGTTGGCAGAAGAAAGTGCCCGCCCTCTTGTTCATCGTAGCCTGCCTGGGAAATTAGCGTGGTTGTGAGGGGCCCAGGGCCACCAAGCGTCTCGAATGCGAAGGGTGGTACGCCCGGCCTAAGTTCGCATACTTTCTTATCTTTGATGTCTCGGCGCGGGAAGCGGCAGTTCCTGGGCGAGAAGCGCCGGGACCGACAAGGGAGGGGGTCAGAGAGTCGGTCACCGTCGCATCCCACACCAGGGAACGACCCTAGTAGTAAGGTATCAAAGTCAAGCCGTCGGGCCGCTTGCCATCGTCTCTAGAAAGACCAGGAGGTTCCAGGACACAAGGGATTCCGGCCTTTCGCAACGACCTTGCAAGAATGTCATTCAGAGCGGTGTGACGTGGGCGCCGGCCCGCCGACTGAGCGCAAGACAGGCCGTGTCTGGCCAGGCGTCCGACAGGCTCGCCACAAGTGCATCTGTGTGGCTCTACCAAATCAGCTCCCAATCTCAGGCCAACGCAGATCCGGGTGGATTGGTCGTCAAGGCGGGTACCCAATGAGTCAGCGGGGAGTGCGTGTAGCCAGTAACGGCAAGGAGGCGCGCCCTATCCTGGTCGTCACCGCATTCTTCAAGCAACTCAGTAAGCGAAGATTCGTGTACCTTCTCGGCCCAGGCCCTCTGGCAGGCAAGTCTATTCATATCAGGCGGTGAAGCTTGGAGTCCAGCCGCTATAGCGTCGCGAGGTGCCTCAAACAATGCCCAAGCCCCCGGCGGGAGCAGGCTTTGGACATGACCCGAAGTAGCGTGCATCGAGGCGGCCACGGCAGGGCTTGCCAAGGAGCGGGCCGATGCTAGACCAAGGCCGCCCATGTTATTATTATTATTATTGTATACGCCCATATTATTATTATTATTAGTATTATTGCAATTGAATGCGTTCGCCATCGTTGTTAATTGCCATCGCTGGTTCGACTGCGGCCGGCCTTAGTCTGTACTTGATTCGATTTCTGCTGAAACATTATCAAGTATTTTTTATAATTACTATCACCATTACAAATATTATCACATCCATCAAGGCACGACGTTTTTGACTTGCTTAAATGTGCAGAGTGACCTGTTTGCTTCTCCCATTGAGAGTCAAATATGTCTTCGAAGCGTATGCTTTTCGTACGTTCGAATGCTATCTTGCCTGATCATGACAAGCTTTGACATGTGCAATTTTCTTGAGTAAATGCACAGTCGTCTTCAGTGTTGGTCAGGAGAATAGTGGCACAGCGTAGAGGTCTAGGAAATATTATGAAGCGTCCAGATTACGACGATGGGTGATATTCATGGCCAAGCTAGGCGAACAACAGTACGTAAGGTATACGAAACATTGTCCCGAAGCTCAAAAGCAAACAGCTTCCTGTACCGATTTTTCAAACCGTATAAACGCGTTACTGTAATTGCTCAATGCTTTTCTTGTTATTTGCTCTGTGGAAGCTATTTGTAAACACTATTGCTGAACTTGTTGTGTTGTTGATGTTGTTGTAAGCCTTACCGTGCTTAATGTATTGACTGTGCGTCCGCTGCAAGAACATCTTACACAATGTCGCTTTTGCACCGAACATGATCATTTTAAGTAAAACGACATGCAATTATCCATGGGAAGCTTACGCAGTGCACAAATAATCCCTTCCTTGATAGTAATGTTGCTAATTATATATATATATATATATATATATATATATATATAGGGTCTCCCTGAATTCGTCTAATAAACTTTTGGGTCTAGTATAACTCGACGAAAAATAATTTTATCCAATAGACGAGGGGCAAAAATGCATTCTTCCGGAGTGAGAGCAAAATTTCCAGAAGTGATTGTATCAAGCTTTTTTATCCTCCCAAATATTCACTAATCTGCGATTTCGAGAGCCTCAGTCATCCTATCGCCAAACCAATCATAATTGAGTGTTTGGAGGCAAATTTTGCACCTGTTAATTTGCATTCTACATTAGCTTAAATCCGAATGTAATCCGAAATATTGTATTGAAGATATTTTCAAGAAATGAAATTCCTTGCAATTTTTATATTTTGGCCTTCATGCCAAAATGTTCAATCACCCAAATTTTGACGGCATGTCCGCCCCTGTGCTATTGGAATTTTTTTTTTTCGCTGGGTAGTACAGTAGATCCCAAAGTTTGTTGGACGAATTCTGGGAGACCCTATATATATATATATATATATACCAGACGACTCCCGTAGACCTGGCGGGATAACCCTAACCGCCTTTGAGGGTGGGGGACACTCGTTTGGAAGGCTACCGTGACTGACTCTTTAGCACCTTTAATGGTCAGTCACGGCGCTGCCCAGAGCCTCTATGGTTTTTTCCACCTGTTGCTTTTGAGATCTTAGGTGGCCCAGGTAAACTTACTAAGGGAGGTATTACTAAGGTATGCACAAGTCTCAGATTAGCCACAGGGGACCCTACCGCGCTGTTGATTTTTTTTCCGGCAAAGGCTGTCATTGGACATACAACGTGGTAAAGCCACGGCGGTGCTTGGAATTTTGTCCACGTGGTGGACACCAGGTTTGCAACTAGGGCTGACGTAGTTGTCGTCACGTTTACTGGGGAACAATTGTTTACAGTTCGTGGTGAGTCAAATAAATGTGTTTCACAATATATATTGCAGACACGGGCGATAGCCTTTTCTGCAAAATTACCTAAATAGTTACAATGTTTGAATTTATGTAATAATGGAAATTTTAAGCTCAATGCAGAGTTATTGAACTTAAATAACTTTGCCGTCCGGAGAAGACGGTTCCATAAAAAAAAAATATATATATATATATATATGTATATATATATAAACATCACCAATGTTATTGACCACTACTGGGATACGCCGGAGACAGGAAGCAGAACGGCCGATTTGGCGAACCTGAGTTCAGGCGAGCGCGCCCGAACGAACCTAGGCCAAACGGAACGAACCAAGCTAGGCTGAGCCTGTGAGTGAGCTGAGTTGGTCACCCAGGGTTGTGCTAACAGAACGTGCGTGAACGGGTGACCCCGTCCAGGAAGATCCTGGTTCAAACCTGTTCAAATCGTTATTCAGACCGTCTGCTCCGGGTGGGGATGGGGGGGGGGTATTAGCTCGGGGCAGGTCCGTCCTGTCCTGCTGCCGCCGCCGGCCAGCAGGCCGACTGCGGCATCGCGTGGTCTTCAGTGGTGGTGGTGGTGTGTGGCCGGTGGAGTATTTCGTGGCCGCCGCCGCAATCATCGTCGTCGTCGCCGTCGTCCTGATAGTCTCTGTCCTGGTTGCTTCCCTTGTCGAGTTGTTCTGGGTGTACGCAGCGACCCACGATGCTAACGAGTGATGCTTTGATGAGGATACTCATGATAGTGATGACGGTGATGATATACAGGAGAATGATGAGAATGAGAAGGATGATGATAATGAG
>QVRM01004044.1:0-40934 GCA_003439945.1 Dermanyssus gallinae | reverse complement strand
TTTGTTGTTCCGCCTAGAAATACCAAACCGTCACACCATGCATACACACTAATATACATACAACATTCATTCCGCCTACAATCTATCCGTACAATCAGAGTCAGACACACCACCGCTATTTACAGCGGGTACAGTTTGCCTTCTTCAGGAGCATCAGAGGGTGGTACCCTGATGTCAAGGTGAAACAGCAACAACAACAACAAAGCATTGATGACAGGCGTGTTTTGTTCGCTTGAGTCACGGCCGGGGGGAAATTAAGAGTTCCCTGATAGGACTGCTGCGTACCAGCCCGCCAGCCTAACGCCTTCTCACGGTCTGACTCCGACAATCTGGTAACTATAACGCACACATTCTATGTACTGGCAACCGATAAGGATGGGCACATCAGAACTGTCTACCCGCTGTTGTTCAAAACGACGACGACGATGACGCCGCGGAACTCTTTCATTTCAGATTTGAAATAGTCGCCGGCCGGCTATCATGCCTGCTCTATGATCCTTGACTCCGGGTAAGATCTCCCTATTTTACCCGGAGGTCGAGGCTTAAGCAGCACAATACGTAACTATCGTAACGGCCATAGCAGAGGATGCGGTTGGTGCTCGGTTGTTCCTGACCTGCAAGAAATAAATGCAAATTCTCCTCTAGTTGTTGCCGTCTACTTGTATCTACCTCAGCCTTCCAACAATAATTCGGTCACTCGCATCGGCACACGGTTCAGTTCGACTAGCCAACACCGTAATTGTTCTGCGAAAGTCGGAATGAGCGCCCACGACATTTTGCTTAATTAAACGCTTTTAGCGACCCAGTCTGCCTTTTTAGTAATGATTCATACTAATCACATTAATTCTTTTTTTCGCCGACCTAAAATCATTCTGCCGTCTTGTCAGATATCTACTACAAAAGCGTTTTTAGGTAGGTGTATTTTACCGTCATAAATATACATACACATGTGCACGAATGCATGTACATCGTAAACATAAAGGGGACCCTGCAAGAACTACGTTTGTGTCAAATGCACAGCGTACTGTTTCCACATTTGTGAGCAACAATACCAAAAGGTAATGTAATAAAATAATAATATATTTAATTGTGAGCAACAGCCAAGTAGCATAGGCCCTATCTCATCCGAAGATAGTGCCCACCCGTTTTTTTTTCGGTGCGCACTTTTCACGACAAGAACAGGTATATTCTTGCCGAGTCTCCCAATGCGTTTACTCAATCATTCTCTCTCCACCGTCCGTCATCCGAACGTCACTACGGAATCTTGACAACAGTGACCGGTATCGTAGCTTATTCATAGCTTTTCTAGCATTTAAATATACCGCCACACGCAGACCGCGTCTTTGTAATGTTCTTCATCCGCTTAATAATAATAATAATAATATTAATCACGAGTGTCGTCATAGTCGTTGTGGCCGTTGACGTCAAAGACATTTAGACAACATAGCAGCCACGTAGTGTTTCAGTAGTTATCGCCGACTCGACAGGCATGAATGCGTTATCGGTATCATCCAAACCACCACCATCATCATCACCATCCCGCCATCTGACGAGAAAGTTCCTCTAATGAGTCTTCAACGTGGTTTCAAGGGTTTAGTTCAAACGCTAGCGCCGCTGTAATTCCGCATTCGGCGCTCTCTGCTCCGAATTCAGCAGCCCAGCGTTAAATAGCGTTGCGGTAGGCCGTTCACCGGACTTACGGCTTGCACCCGTTCACCATGGCTTACGCGTTTCAACCGAGTATTGGTGAAAAAGACGGAGCGCCGAGTACAGTTTTGTCTCCCACGGCAGAGGACTAAAGAAGCATGTCAACGTAGCGTCAATGTAACGCACAATATTCGCCCAAGTAGCATGCAATTCAGCAGAAATGCTTGAACACCGCATTGACCATCCACGGCGTTGTGCGGCGGTGAAAAGTTGTGGTAGCATCTAGCAATCCGACAGCAACTTATACATTGGGTGCTATAATGCCTTTTTTTTTCTTTCGTTTGGCCTCAGTTTTGCTGAGGTGATCCCGGCTCCTCTGAGTCATGCAGAACCACCCACTGTTTAACTGTTTGTGTACTTGAGCATGTTTCTGCTGGCACGGGTCGACCTTCGCGGCCAAGCTTTTTAGAGACCCAAATAGGATCCGCCACGAACACTTGAGACACGTGCTTCTCGCAGCACTCGGTAAGGAGGCATAGAAGCTCGTTCTGAGTCTAACGAGAGTTATTGACATTTTGAAGAAAGGAATTACCTGTGCCCATAGACCCTATCGGTAGAAGCTAACACCTCGCCGATAGGTTTTTCTTTACAATAACATGTTGTGCGGGAATACCAGGGACGCCAAGTGCCACACAACTGTCGAGCCCGGTGGCGTGATGCATTCGCCTGCACTTCACGACCGGAGGAGACACATAGGTGCGCGGGTTCGAGCCCCACCGCTGTACATTTGTATTTATGGGGTCCGTCTATAAAGCAATACGAAAAGCAGTACCGTTAACATAAATGTTGGCCGAGGGTCAGCCCGAAAGGTTTTTAAGTCCCACGCAACTAGGTCATTGCAAAATAGAAGCAGATAAACGATAATGTACACTTATCGCATAAGACTTCCAGAAAACCACTAAAAACTAACAATGATAATCGTCAGACTTGACTTTTGACTGGTTTAAGCTTGCTGAAACTTTCAAGGAACATATATACTAGAATTTTTGTTAGGTTGGTTTGCTTACACCGAGATCTTTAAAGCCGCTCATCAAATGGGACGCAATTGTTATCCTTAAAAGTCTAAGGCCGAATCGCTAGAACCCCTACTTACCGGACCGTGAAGAGACAGCAAAGTGCTAGGGATGGGTTTGAAGATATTTTGCGTTGAATCTGCAAAATGCTGAACTTAAACGACTCTTTGTTTATGCAATTTTAGGTCTTGACCATGACGAAGAAGCTTCACGATGGTAAGACTAATCCTATTCTCCTGTGTCTACAGATGACCTTCTAAGGAGAGGGGGGTTTAGTTGGGGAAGCGCCCGAAAAGACACTTAACGCATGCATAGAAAACGCGACCTTAAAAGAAATTGCTATGATCATGCCCAGATTTCGCCACGGGGTCTCTTTTCTTTGCGTCTAGGGAGAACGCAACCGTACGTCCTGTGATAACCTGATAACCTGTGCCATTGGTCATTGCATAACGGCGTAAAGCATTCGATCCTAAGCAATGACAACGCTTTGGTCTTTTTAGAACAGTGCGTTAGCCGTCTAAGACACAATTACTACTATTACTACTACTCCTATTACTTCTTTACTGAATTTAACAACTCATATCCCGATTTCAAAAGACACTTTTTATTGTTTACTTGTTTATCGTTATTTCTATTCACTTATCTTATTCACTCGCTTGTTAAAGCTAGTTTTAGTCCATTCGTTGCTTAGCAAGCTCATCAAAACACATTTCTGCAAAGTCCAAAATGTGGATCGAAACCGGCCATAATTCAGCAAGCCTGGCTCACTTCGCAAGTCATCGTTGCAGTGTGTGTACATCATGTTGCCTGCAGAGAAAGACTGCAACGCTGAAGTGAAGACGCTTTGTGCGATACACAGATAGGGGCGTCGGCAAACAATGAGCAACCTACGAAGCCTTGGCAAAGGCAGGCAGGGAGGGTACGATAACTCACAATGCAATATATTCTATAGTATTACTGATTGTATATACAATGCGTTGTTGTAATGACGTGGTGCCAATGTCCTTACGGTCTAGCATTCGGTAACGTCCCAAGTCACACAATTTGCACGCAATTGTTGCACGGGCGTAGCATTTATTGACGCCGCCGCACTCGACGTGCACACACATATACACATATACATATAATGGTAATAACCTCGCCGCCATTTGCGTGACATTACTATTTGTCTGTTCCTTTTCGTCGCCTGTGCCCCGTTTGGCCGGAGATGAAGGCGGAGGCCCGGCTGAGCAGTTGTCACATCGAGCGAACTACAACGTTCGTCTCAGAATGTTCGATATGATTCTGACAAGGCGAGTGTGTGTTTAAACCGGGCTTCGTTTAATGCAGTTTTTGGCGAGCATTCGTTTCCGAGTCGGTTCAGGTGCACGTTCTGTCGACGCGTTTTTTTAGCAAGCACAGAACACTCGCTTAATAAAACATGCCTCTTTTATTCTATGCACGTGTTCACAAGAGCTCACAGAGTACAGCAGGGTATGCATATATATATATATATATATATATATATAAATATACATATAAGATCAAGGCAATATCTTACAATAGGCGCCACTTTGATTAAAAAATGTTTTCAGACTACTATTAAAACGTCCCTTCCGCGAATTTATTTCTAGGCCCTTACGGCGAAGGTAACCTTCTACGTCGCCGACAATACGACGAATGGCACCGCGGTCCCGGTGGGCCACTACTATGTCATCCGCGTACATAAAGACAACGGCGTTTCTAAACTCCTTCCGCACGTGGCGGGTTAGATCTGTGATGAGCAAAGAGAAGGTTAGGCAACTGAGAGGGTCCCCTTGAGGGGTCTCTACGTTTTGCCTCAGCTCCAAGGTGTCTTCGCCCCTTATGTTTACTTCAAGGCGGTCTTCAGCAAAGAAGCTGGAGAGCACTCGTAGAAAAGAACCACCCACCCCAGCATGTCGAAATGAATCGACTAGTAAGTGACGGGGAGCTTTGTCGAAGGCCTTGACACAATCAATAAAGACGGCGTACAAGTGGCCCCCGGGCACAGCCAACACCCGCTCAACTTCCGACTGGAGTACGTGGATCGCGTCCTGTGTACCTCGACCCTTCCTGAAACCGAATTGCTCCGGAGGTAGGGTCTTCTCCACAGTTGGAAACACCCTCGAGATAATCAACTTGGCGAAGATTTTCTTAAGAGTGCGTTCCGACGCGATACCCCGGTAGAGATTTGGATCGTCCACGTTGTCACCGTATTTGCCCTTGAATAGCAGAGTAAGCCTGGCCTCGTGCCAAACCTGGGGTATGTGTCCCCCGCTGAGTATCTGATTAAACAGATTACACAGCTCCCCTGCTAAAACATCGGACGACTCAGCCCAGTGTTCGTAATAGATCCCATCAGGACCACTACTCTTCCTCTTGGGCAACCCGCGCAAGATCTGCACCATTTCTTCCACCGTAAACGGCGAATTCATGCAGTGCTGCTCCAGAGTGAGCGGTTGCTCAATAACTGGGTTAGGCGCGGGGGCGTTTGCATCGAGCAGAAGAGCACTAAAGTGCTGCCGCAACTGCTTCTTTGTCATGCTGTGCATGCTTTTGCTCAGCCGGAGAACAATGTAGACATGGGGTTCGCGCTCTGCTCTCTCAAGCGTGCGAAACTCCTCCTCCTCATCATACCGGCGCTTATTCTCCACGAGCAGTTTCTTGTAGGTTGCTCTATGTCGGCCATAAAGCGCCCTACAATCAGCAACTATCTGGGGGTCGGGGTGCAGAGCCCGTGCTCGGCGCAGGAGCCCCAACACTTCCCGACGTTTTAGGTAGCAGGCCTGTGTAAACCAGGGCCGCGCCCGTCTTTTTCTGTCTTGACTACAGCCGCTTTGACAGTGGCCTCCAAAGCGTGGTTGCTTTGTTCAATGTCAGAAGTTGATCTCAGGAGCCGTAATTTGCGCGTCAATACACGCAAATCTAGCTGCCTAGACAAATACGTTGTCGGCTGCCGCCGCGGGGCGCGCCCCTGGCCAGGCAGACACAGAGACGCTAGCACCAGCAGGTGCTTCCGTGCTGGAATATTAAGGACCTCGCATCTCTGAAATTCCGTCGGATGTTGAAGGTTATGAAACAGGAGGTCGATAGTGCTTCTTCCACTTTGGCAAACGTACGTGAATTTATCACGCTCATTCGCGCAATGCAGGCCTCTATTCTCTAGAAGCGTAAGAAGCACATCGCCCTTCCTGTCGGTGGCGCCACTATCAATATGACAGTTGAAGTCGCCGCCGACCAGAGTGGGTAGCTGGAGGTTTAGTCCCGCTAGACCAGCACTGATCGCATCGGCAACTTCAACGTCATTGTAGTGCGGTGGCAGGTAGAACAATGCGAGGTTGAAACTACCTGAGGCGAGTGTCATGCAACACTCACCTCGACACACACACTGCATTCGGGGTGACCCTGTTCGTAAATAGATTGAAAGTGCACCTACTGGTCTTCCCCGCCCTCCGTCTGGAAGACTCGCTAGCAGATGAAAACCTTGCATCTCATCGAGATGCAGTTCCACTCGCATAAAAGTTTCCGTCAAGAGTACAATGTCCACACCTTCGAACAAACGTTCTACCGTGCTAGCTGTAAAGCCCCAGATAAACCTTTACAATTCCAAAGCAATGATTTGCAGCTGCGAGCAGCATGCAGCTGCCTTGGCAGAAGGCGTCATTGCTGTCTAGCTGTTAAGCCATGCCCGTCAGTAAACTCTTATACCCTAGCCTGAGCCGGCGGAGCCCCCAGCCAGCGCCGGAAACTCACGCCTTTCGGCCAGAAGGCGCTACTTGAAACGTTACTAAAGTCACGATCACCAAAGGCCACGCAGAAGACGGAGTCCGGCCGGGAAACTTTGAGTTTCCAAATAGCTACGCACTACAGTATGTCTCCCGGTTAGCCAACCACGCAGCTGTTCTGCCGACGTTTTCCGGCTGAAGCCCTCCAAACGGAGAGCTCTCATGGGCAACACACGGTTTTTACACAGTGTTATCTCACCCAGGTCTACTTCAGCACTTCCTGCTCGAAGAGGACGGTGCTTCCTATTCGCGTTAGTTTCGCGTTTTTCTGCTGCCGTTTGGTTGTGAAGTTGAGAGGCATCGCTCGGCCGCGGCCCCAGGCGTTCATCCTGCTTCTCTGGGCTGTTGCTGGTCGATCCACCACTTTCACTCGCAAGCTTTCTCTTCTATTTTCTTCTTCTCTCCACCAGCTGGAAGCCTTCTCTAGCTGATGTTACGTTGGCTGCCTCTATACAGTCCATTGTGTCTACAACCGGGTCGCGCGGCTGCAGTGGAATGGTGACGTCACTTTCTGCTGCCGGCGCCGGCTTCTCCTTCTTCTCCAGCTTCTCGCGCTGTCGTTGCTGCCGCTCAGCCGCTCTCTCTTCCCGCCGTTGTTGGCGCTGTTGATCGAGATCGACAACACTCTTGGCGACGTCTGTAGGAGGCGTCTGCTGCTGCGGTTTCTGCACTCGCTGTCTCTGCTTCCCCTGACACTGTTGTTGCTGTTGGTTTTGTTTTCCAACAGAACGAGTGACGGTGGGCGCATCTGAGACGTTCGAATCAATTACGGGCTTGGCGGCAAGTTTTGAGCTGCTGCCAGTGCCCTGTGCCACTTTGTGCTGTGCCACCTGCTTCCTCGTCTCGATTTCTATTCATAATGAGCTTACGTTGCTCCCGGTGGGACGGGAACGAAGCTCGGAGACCAGTTGTTCAAGCTCCGACACTCGGATTGTATTTGCCGCCGCGAGACGGCTAATCCGCTGCAGGATCTCAAGCAAGGCGTCGTTTGGGCGGGCGCCTTCCAGTTCAGGACACATCCAGGGCACCGAGCGGGCTGGTTTGCCCCTACATCGGTGCGCGGTGATGAGCACTTCACATGGGCTACATCCACAAAACAGGTAGGACACTGGGTCCACTCACACGAGCTCTTTATCACGGAGCTACATAGAAAACACAGCGCACTGTTGGGCGCCGCCATCTTGTTCAAGTTGCATTCTTCCTTTACAAAGCACATCGGAGACAGGTGTCGGGCGGCTATTGCCTCTATTCACACAGAGGTGAGAGACCTTCGACGACTGTCTCTGAGTGCCGCATTGCGTCTTTTTGAGCTTAAGATTGTGCCAATGTTGAGCTACAGCCTTGGCAGAGTGTGGGGCCATCTTTCCGCGGCAAATTTTGCGCAGCTAGAAAGATGCTTCACAATATATATGAAGCGCGTTCTTTGCTTGCCGCGGACGGCAAGGAATCGCTTTGTGTACGTGCTAGCGGGTTGCGGACCGGCAGTGGAAACAATCAGAGTCAGGCTTAAGTCACTTATTACAATGCCACTTCAACAATTTTTGTTGGAGTGGCAGGGAAAAGTGACCGAGGCCTCGGCTGAGGTAGCGCAGTTAGATGTGTACCTCACCAGGGAGCTTTGGGATGGAATGGCATGCACTAGCCGGCACGTGTAAACAAGGTACATTGTGCATGGCTATCATCACTTGGTGTGTTCGACTCAAGGATTTCACCAAGTTGGCGATCAATGTCGTTGCCGGTTCTGCTCGCAGGTATGCGCTAAATACCACGCAGCGAGCTGCCAGTCGCATCGGCGGTCTTTGCACTTTCTTGCCCGGTGGGACGGTCGCTAAAGTGTTAAAATTGTATATAATAATGATTGTATTGTAATTATGTACCATCTTGAAATGCAAAGTTATTGCGAAATAAACAATATGTATATTAAAACGTCCCTCCGTCCATTAGGGTATTTTGGCACACACATACACACGCAGATCCAGCTATATCCGCCTAGATACGCCATGGCAAACGCCCTAAGGACCTCTAGGCAATGTCGTAGACATGTAAGAAATCTGCTGTTATCAATATATAAAGAGATCTTCTGTGCAATGTCCGGATAGTACCGAACAGTAAATGAGAGCCTAGCTAATATTTCAGATCTATAGCTAATAAGAAGCAAACACATGAACATAAAAAAAGTGTTTATATCCCACCTGCTAGAAGACTGGCCTAAATGTTTTCTATAATGTACTATTTAGGATCCTATCGGTGCTCGTGTTGTGCGGTCAATTAGGTAGTTTATTTTTTATCATAATTTATAAATAACTATTCATTGAGAGTGAGAGAGGTTTCAAAACGTGTATGTCCGGTGAAAAGCGTGTAGCCTAGAAACGTCAACATTACTCAACGAACAACTGGACGCATTCATTGCTCAACAACAATTGGACGTAATCTCTTTCTTATGTGTGGTCAGAGTTGGACGCTGATTGAGCACTCGCTGTTAATCAACTCCAGTGAAGTCGGACGGTGTAGGCATTCGGGGATGAACCTCGGCCATTTGGCCGTTGTTCCGTTGATGCGGGCCGTTACCTCGATTTTCACTGGAACACTTCGACGTTTCGGTCGATCATGTCACGACAGAGTGGGCATAACCCCTTCATTTGAATGCCGTTTCTATAGCAGTTTTTACACAGAATGAAGTGTCTACACGGCAGAAGAACTATCGATCTCTTGTTGTCCAGACAGATCACGCAAAGCGATTGGCCTTCGCTGTCCTGGTCGTCAAGTCCTGCACACACCGCACAACGTAACGAAATGACAAAACAATGGGATTGAACTGGTTGACTTCGTACGTAGGAGGAGCAAGCACATCACGTCTTCGTTTCGATTCATTTGGTTGCAATGTTCATGCCGGTAACATGTGGCTCTAGTCTACAGGCCTCTAGTCCCTGTATAACAATATTTGTTTTCGAGCAAGGGTTTATTATTATGTACATGTATCACCATTATCAACAAATGAATTATATAACATCTGCAAAATTGCTTATATTATTATAAATGCTCGAGTGTCGGTAACCACTCAACATCATCTTGGCGTTGCCTTTGTGTAGTTCCAATGACACCCTCTGTCGGAGGAACGCGGTCGATTTAGGGTCGAACAAGGGAAATGAATTGTTTCGCATTGGCGGGCTAGGCAAACTGTTCTCCAAACAAATGAGTTGATGAGATAACGACTGCCACATTGGTAATCTTGGGCGGTTGAATAGAAGCGCGACTCCGTAGGCTGTTTGATCGCACGTGGTAGTACCTATAAATCAGATCATTGCGACTGAAATATTTAAACCGCGTTACCTACATAACGCGGTAGTCAACACGACGCTGATACTCCGGGACACTTGGGAGTATGACTCTTGTCACGCGTCAAATTGCATCTTCTTGAGACTTTCTTTAAAAACTTGCCCTGAATACGCTGCAGCAAACGTATAGTCTTGTCGTGGAAAGGTGCCTACACGTTAGCACAGTATGACAATTTTGGCACTACGAGGGCTTCATAAAGACGCAGGTATTTGGAGGCATCTTGTGATGAAAATACCCTCAGTATAGGATTGATCAGTCGAGAGGCTTTTGTTCAATCGGCAATTTAAGCTCGCAACTTCATATGCCTGTCAAACGTAACTCCTAGGTCCTTGTAGGATGTTACCTTAAATATAGAAATCTCTTTTAGCTGATACTTCAAATTGTCAGGAGCTGTCTTCAGGACCGCGCACTTCAAAACTGAGATTACCATATAATTCAGCTCACACCAGGTGGCAATACTAATGGCTGCTTGAATATTCAGGCGATCCTTGTTTCCTTTATTCTGGGCATATATTTTCAAATCGTCTGCATACATTTTGAATGTTATATTTAGATTGCGAAGACGTACACCCAAGTTCTGAGCAAAGATTGTATACATAAGTGGGTCTAAGCAGGAGCCTTGAGGAACTCCAAGAGTTGTATACATAAGTTAGGAGTCTGCAAGCTGGAGCTAACTGTAATGGGGAACTCCAAGCATAGCAGGAGTTACTGAGCGTTTACTAGGTTTAGGAAGGTCAGTATTCTACAATTAACGAAGGCTGCATCCTGTTTAAAGAAGCTGCTCGACGCAATTCTTCCACTTTTATCAGTTTTTAAACAGTTTTAATTGGTATAGTTCATCTACATAACTTTGGAGTTTTATATTTTACCTTCACTATTATCATGTTCAAGCACAGTTACAGTGACTCTCCAAGAAGCACAAATATTCGTGGCTGCGAAGAGTGGCACGATCTCCATCTAAACAATAGTAAATTTGTGGTTATGCACCTAAATGCGGGCACTATGGGTTTAAAAAAATCGGGTCAATTAGATAATTTGAGTAGTTTTCTCAGTGACGAGGGGTCCCATATCGACGCTGCGGTCGTTAGCGAAACATGGCTAAAGGATGTTGATATCCCAGCCTATTCAATTAATGGCTTTGACTTATTCGTGTCAAATCGAAATGTGACCAAGCTCGGAGGCGGAGTTGGAATTTTCGTTCGTTCTACCTGCAAGGTTCTTTCTTATTTTGCACTGAGTAGCGCCGATGGCAACGTGCAAGCGGTACGTATTCATATAAAAAAACATATGAACTTCGAAGGCTTTATAGTCGGCTTCTACTCGAGCAGTGTTATCCACAAAGAAACTCTGCTCAATATATTGGACGACATTTTGCCCAGAAGCTCCGCACTTCCGTGCTTAGTTCTTGGTGATGCTAATGTAAATCTTCTGACTGACCCGCCGCCCTCAGATTATATCTCTTTCTTTTCTAGCAGGGATATGGTCCATCTTATCGATCCTGTTACACGTCCAATATCCGGCACTTGTATCGACCATATCGCAGTTCGTAACTGCTCCAGTTTTTCTATTGTCCAACCAGCGGTTTTCGATACCTTGCTTTTTTCAGATCATCTTCCTGTCTTTGTTTCCATTTGTGAGGGCGGTGAGGAGAGCAAATCGTCTTATGTTGAATCTCCTGTGAATTTTCGGGCGCACGACAAGGCCAGCATTGACTTTTTTCTAAGCCGCGTTCGTGAAGCATCCTGGCTCACCGTGTTTGATGCAAGGGACGTCGATTCGGCCCTCGAGGCTTTTCGGGACATTTTGCTCAACCTCTATGAAACCTCCTTTCCGTTGCGTACCAAAACTCGCGGAGACTGCGCGCCAAACAGATCATTTTCATTTTCTTCTGGACTGCGGCGGCTCCGCCGGCACGTTAATAAAATGTATCGGAGGCATAAAAAGGTTAATTCTCCCGAGAGTAAACTGTTATATCTTGATAGCCGTAGGCGGTATCAACATGGCTTACGTGCCGCTAGAACTGCCTTTTATAGGACACAATTCGAGACGTTGCGTAGTGACGCAAAAAATCTCTGGAATTTCATCAATAAAACATGTGGTAGGCATAACCGCTCAGTAGAACTGCCTTCCACTTTGACTGTGTTTCCTGATCGGTCTGTTACTGATCCACAAAAAATTGCAGATGAGCTCAATCGGCACTTTGCAACCATAGGCTCGGCTACAGTTGCGCCTCTCTGCCTTGAAGGTGACTTATCACCCATTCTTACAGATCTATGGACCAGCAAGGGCAACTCATTCAAATTCTGTTCAGTGACAGACTCGGAGGTCTATTCACTCCTAATCAAACAAAAGGCGAGCTGGAGCTGTGGAGCTATGGGGGTACCCGGAAAACTTTTAAAATTAGCGGCGCTCTCTATTGCCAGTCCCCTAACAAAAATTGCGAATCTCTCCTTCTCCTCAGGTAACTTTCCCACACGTCTAAAGGCCTCGTTTGTAACTCCGCTTTACAAAAGAAAGGGCGACAAAACACTACCCGCCAGCTACCGTCCCATAAGTCTGGTAGATTTTGTGTCTAAAATATTAGAAAAACTGGCTCTGAGAAGGTTTGAGCATCATTTAGAGTCCATGAAATTTCTGTCGTCATATCAGTTTGGTTTCCGACATGGTCGATCTACGGAGTTGGCCCTCGCCCACTTATGGCAGTCTATTGTGGATGCCGTAGAATCGACTAAATTATGTCTCGGAGTCTTTCTAGACGTTGCCGCGGCCTTCAATTGCCTCAATCACTCATATCTCCTACAAATGCTTCAGGTGTTGGGGTGTTCAGTGAGTGCAGTTGGTTGGTTCCGCTCGTACCTAACCTCAAGAATGCAGGCGGTGAGAGTTGGGTCGGTCGAATCCTCCTGGAGATCCGTAGACATCGGTACCCCCCAGGGTTCTGTTCTCGGACCTTTATTGTTCTTAATTCTTATTAATTTCATCCTATTAACCATCCAGAGGGAAAACATAGGCAAGCCGATCGCTTTTGCTGATGATACGACGTTGCTTTTTCGGCTCAATGCCTCCGAAATGTGTTCGGAGTTGCCTCATCTCTTATCTCAAGTGGAAACAGTAATTTCGGTCTTCAATAAATTTGGCCTTGTCGTTAATGCCAGCAAGACGAACATTATTGCATTCCGAGCTCCTCAGCTGAAAATGCACCTCGACAAGAAACTCTTTCTATCAGGGAGAGAATTGGTCTTCTCAGAGACCACAAAATGTCTCGGCCTAATGCTGCACGAGTGCATGAGCTGGCGGGCGCATTTAGAATACATCAAACCTAAATGCTACGCCATCATTTCAGCCCTCTTTCGCATGCGGCTTATCGGAGTTCCAGTGGATGGCCTTCTCTTGGTCTACAAAACTTTGTTCCTGCCAGTTCTCCTTTATGGCATTCTTATCTGGGGGAGTGGGTTTGAAGTTGTTCTCCGTCGAGCTCGAATAATGCAAAACGATGCTCTAAGAGCCATATTTGGCAGGCGACGCAGAGACTCCGTCAGTGATCTTTATGTGGCCCACAACCTTCTACCGGTCGACCTGTTCTATTTGCTGAAGGTTGCCACGCTGGGCTTTAAAATCACTCGGAAGATTATTCCTGTGATGTCGCTCCTTGTTTAGGAGAGAGCCCCATATATGATTATCACATTAGTCAGAAGCTTGTGTTCGGCCCGTTATATGACCCACAGATATTCGCTAAATTCGATGGGAAATGCTACTCACATTCGACATAGTTGAGGCACACTATTTTGTGTTTTTATATTTTGAATACCCATATTGACTTATTTTGTGGCATGAGAGAGTTAACCATTTATATCAATTTTACATTAAATGGAACTAAAGCATGAGAGTTCCAAATAACCCGTTTGAACTATCTTGAATGAGAGTAACACCAAGCTAAATTCGAGGGCCAATTCCTAGCGCCACTATTTTAGTTAAGAAAAACTCATGAGTTACCCTGCCAAATGCTTGTGAGAAATCGAACTAGTGTATGGGGATGGGCCTGTTACGCGCGATAGCGCAATCATAGCAGAAGTTGAGTTCCAGTGGAGCGCCCCTTTCTAAACCTATGCTGGTGACATTCCAGGAGTTCATAAACGTCAAGGTAGTTATCAATTTCATCGACAATAATTTTCCATGAAAAGGCGCGGTATAGAGCCTTAAGCTACCGGTCGGTAGTTTTCTGGAGGGATAGCAGTCCTCTGCAGTCCTCTAGCTGTGCACTTTTATGCACAGCTGTCACAACATACTCTTTAAAAAACAGGGGGATCATTCCCTCCCCTAAACTGCGAGTAAAGATCATTGCCAAAGGTTCCGCGAGGGCCAACGCCAACTCGTTAAAGAAAATTGGCGGTAGCCCGTCGGGGGTCAGACTGCACTTCCTACTAGTTTCACGCAGCTTCGTGTAGATAAGCTCAAAGGTGAATACGACGCCATTGAGGCAGGAATCGGTTTGCATAGTCGCTAGGAAGCTTGAATCGCCAGTCTGTCTGTATACAGTTTCGGAATGACATCCTTAAAACTTCAGATTTTTCGGCATTTTCTACAGCTATATGGCCGCCACAGGTAAGGGGAGCTACCCCTGCCTGATGATTTAGACACTTCTTGGCGTAGCGGAAAATAAGTGCGATTCTTCAGATAGTCTAGGCTTAGACGAGCGGAAAGTCGAGCACTGTATTCATCGATAAAGGATGATCGGGCACATAGTAGCGACAAAAAACGATCAAGAAGGTTTACAAAGGTTTTATATTGTTTGTTGTCGTCAATGCGAACTTCCAAGAAGCATGTACCTCGAGTCTGCATTGTCGTAACCCCGGCGGCGAAGATGTGTGGTGTGCCCTCCGCGAAGGTCATCTTGCGGGCCGGCATGTCTACTCTTAAGTCCACCGGCGCCATCACTGCCATCGGCTAAGCTGGGAATGAAGGACTGGTTGAATAAACTCATCTTTTGGTCGGTGGTGGTGTCCTGGTCGTCGTTGGTGGTCAGTTGTGGTCTGGTCGTGGTCGGTTGTTCGGTCGTAGTCGGTCGTGGTCTGGTGCGGTACGTTTGCCGTGTGGTCACTGGCATACCTCGTTGTGCACTCGGTTTGTTCACCGCCCTTGTAGTAGAGGGCACCGTAGAAGGTCCACCAAATGTAACGTTGTTCTGTTACACAAGGTTAAGTGAGGAATGTAAACTCAGCCGGGCGGCTATTACAACACGAGGAACTTAGATGCGACGAATGACAACACGCAGTGTGAGGTCTAGCGCGTAGCGCGGCTGAGAAACGATGGGTTTTAAGCCATGTTTATTTTTTTTTAGATTTCCCGTAAGGCAATTGCCCGTGTACGGATTTTTCATGTCATGGCTAAGTTTACTCCACTCCGGCATTTACCTTGTCTAAATTGAAAACCATGCAAACCAATTTAGGTGTGGCCGGTCTGGGTCTCGAACCCAGTCCTCCCGAATGCAAGGCAAAGGCTTTGCCACTAGGCCACTTTCTCGACATATTTATTCACTCAAAGGTACCCCGTCGCATTCATATAGTAATAACGTTAACCGATAGAATCGAATTATCTCAAACATTCAACATTGAGAAGTTTCTACCTTGCTGCTTGGTCGGTTTAAACTACGCATTAACACGGCATGCGTTGTTTCCGGTTGCGCCGCCGCTGCGGTCAGGCACGTAAGTCGGACGACGACGCAGACGATGCTAGGCTTGTGGCGCCACGAGGAAGCGGCGCACGTGGTGGCCGCGTGGTTGGATTATCGCCATGCAGGTCAACAGGAAGCCTTATTACAATATCGTTGTTACAAGCAAAACGCTGTCATACCATTTTACGCTCACGCCTTTGTTTAGCAAGGTGCGAGAACCCAACCTTATGATTATATCAAGTTACCCGCAGTATGCTAGGGCTTCCGTTTGGTATTCCGAAAGTAGCAAAACATTTTTACTAGCCTCTCTGTCAAGCGACGCGATGGCTCCTACGCAACAGACAACAATGACAAAACTAAAAAAAATAAAAATATTTTTGCTGCCACCTACCCATCGCGCGATGTACTGCAGACGCAGAACTCCCACTCCGCTCTCCCTATGCCAACGCCTAACCAGCTGATTGTCGTGAACGACATTGACTTATCGCCTGTAAATTTTGCTTAACTTTTTCACGGGCTGGCCAACAAACGCAGTGCTACCTCTGAGGGGATCCCTGCCTTTGTATATAAAAAGTGCGGTTATGCCGTCAATCCCACAAGGAGAAATCTCTGATCTGTACAGAGTCTTGTTGGGCTCTTGTTTACCCTGTACATAATCATGGGACAAAAGCGACCCGAACAACAAAAGAGCGGCCTCGGTCACGTAAGTAACTTGTATATTGTTTGAGAAAAATATCACAAAAGCGATCTACAGCAATGATAATGCACAGGGCCTGATCTCCAAAGAACAATTTGCGTACCGTCTTGCCCACTCCTCGGTCATGCTGTTGTTTGAGACACAAAATGACTGATCTATTATGGTTAACGAGGGAAGACAATTTGACTTCAAGTCCGCTGTCGAAATTACAACGCACTTAAAGCTGCTCAACATTCTGCCGCGTTATAGAGTTACAAGTCGTATTATTAACTGGATTAAGGCTTTGCTTACCAAAAGGTCTTTCAGAGTCAGAGTAAATGATTGTCTATCCTTCACTGCTGATGTGACGTCAGATTGCCCTCAGTGCAATATACAGGTACCTGTAGTAGGCCCACTGAGGTACATACTGTATAACTCCGTAAAAGTTATATAGTGCCTCAGCCAGTGCAAACAGAAATATATGCTGACGATGTAAAAATATGTAAAAATGATAGAAATGCCAGACTTCTTCAAAAACACTTGATGCTTTTATAGAGTGGTGCAAGGGGCTCTATCTTAAGATATCTGTAAATAAGTGTGCCGTTTTACACTTTGGCCACAATAACCGTGTATACAGATACACATTGGGCTCGGAGATGCTAATGGCTAAGGCGTCTATTGAAGATTTAGGCATCTTGACAAACTACTCTTAGTTGTACTCTCCACATTTTAGAAGTGGCAGCTCTGGCCACACGGAGGCTGAACTGGATCTTTGGTTATATTGTGTTAAAAAACCCTCCTTGTACACCTCCCCTACTGTATGCCTCGCCGGTGCGCAATATAGGCTATATCCGTGACAATAACGCACGTACTAAGCTTAATAAGAAACTTGCGTGTTGCGTCTCGCTGCGACATCAATTAAAATGATGTAAAATATTAAGATATTGCATCCATGTTAGAAAGAATTGACAAATCCACGTTTGCTCGGATATGTAAGCAGCCTGAGAGAGCGGCGAAGTTCTTCAGTATTATCGCAACGAGGAGTCGCGCCGAGCACAATATCCAGTCATTGACTGTTGCTACAAAAACGATTGTTAACAAGATGTTTGCATGGCGTCTAGCTTGTAGGTATAACATTACACAACCTTCCTCGTAAGCTGCCCGCTTAGGCAAAGTTCTTTTTTGTAAAGGAGCACTCACCTGTGATTGTAATAAAGCCCCCGTACTAGAGGGTATGTGAATATCTTTCGTATAAGTCGTAGGTTGACGCGTATATAATAAGTGGTCTGCTTGTCACAACACATCGATAATGAAGTGTCTAAATAATACCTTTGTAAAAACCAGAATAATGCGAAACGAGAACAAATGTATATCAAGAATAATATAATACACAGCCTGTATTTGCTTCTCGATATTGGTTTTGCTCGCGTGGGTAGATATAATATTCGTTCTCACTATACAGACAACGGGGGTAGTTTTCATTTGCCGCGAATACCGCAATCACCCCGGACGAAGCTAGCAGTGTTATCAGCTCTCACGATCGAGCTCTTCGTATTGTCGGAGAAGCACTGCAACGAGTATATTTCGAATTACCGGGCAATAACCAACAACTACTCGGACAACCAGTGTGTTCGTACTGGCGGTTCTGTCTGTGTTTCGAAAGCTTTTTCTCTTCCTCTATTCTTTTTCTGGCTTTCCTTGAGGCAGAAGTCGACTGAGGCGTCGAGCTGTCCTCTCTAACATGCTTTTTGGGCTATCACTGTATTCAAGTCTTCTAAATAGAAGAACGCTATCGAGAGTCTCTTCTAGCCCGTTTGACCAGTGTCCCGCTTCTGCGTCCCTGCGTCTTACTCGGCTCACTTTCAATGCGTAATTACTTCTCCTTCCTCTAATTTTCCGACCATGAGGGTCCTAGTGATTTCTGATAATTCCACTGCGACAGGATTTCGGCTTTTCGGCACCAGTGCCGCCCGGGTTTGAAATACTGCCACGTTTCTAGGTTTGACGGCCTTTACCTTGGTTACCGCCGGGAATTGCGGCATCAGCGACAAGCTCTGAGTCTTTGCCCGACCCGTCGCGTATCACCACCGCCCTCATTTTCTTTTTCGTCCAAATGCTACCGCGAACGTTCTTGGTTCTGCTGAAGAGCCGTATTGGCCAATTCTCTTAATTAGCGTGACCAGCTCCTCCTCAATCGTTGCCTCCTTCATGCGCCTCTGCTGCACAGTGCTCTCATCCTTAATATTATTCCTTCTCTTCTTAATAATCTTGGCGCTAATCTTCGGTTTACATTGTTGCAAATGGTGGATTTTCAAATGCCTTTGTGACTAGGGTCGTCTCTGAAGCATTTGTTAGCTGTAGCTCCGCCTCCAGCTTTAGAACCTTTTAGCTCACTTCCTAGCTCTGTTAGTCCGAGACGACGTTTTTCATAAAGCCTCGTGGCCGCCCTGTGGAGCTCTGATATCCTTTTGATGTCAGTTTGGGTCTTAGTGTGCTTCACGGTCAGAGCTTCCAATTCCGAGGCAGCTTTTGGTAGTGCTTTTATCGTGAAGTTTAATCTACAAGCTGTTTTTGCCGTTTCCTTTATCACTTCCTCACGGCTCGTCTTCTCGGGCTTTTCTGTAGCGTCCTGGAACATTTGCTCTACCCCAGCTTCTGCCGTTTCATGATCATTGGGGATCCTAACCGTGGCCACTGAGCCAGTTTCCAATCCGCCATCATTTCCTTGAGAGGGGTTTCTTCCGTTCAAGAGGCCATGGTAGAATCTTCATTCTTGCTCAAATTGAGCTTATTCACTCCCTAGTCCCTTATCCGGTTATTGTTCTCCACCTATGTGTTACATTTACTTTTATCGGTACCGCAGCATACCAGTATCTAACATTCAAACATCCGATAATTTTACGAAGCGAAGTCTTTGGTTGTAAACAATAGGCAAGGGAAGTTGACGGTAGAAGTCGTTTTCCCACGAAGACGAATTTACGGAAACTTGGGCTGTAAAACCTTTCACTTTAGGGGGATTCTACGTATATCACGCACTTTCACATAAAGACGAGGGACAGGGGTAGGGCAAGTGGGGCGGGGAGAGGGGTTTAGTATTTACAAGAGCAAAGATTGGAGAAATGAAAATAGTAATAGTAGCGGAAAATTTAGTAGCAATAGCGTCAAGGAGGATTGAGATTAACGCAGCTTATGTAAAACTAGCAGGTGCGAGTCCACTGAGACCGGAAGCGGTAACAAGAAAAACACTGATAATAGTAGCGGGGGGTTTCAATGTCAGGTTGGACAAGGGAAACTATTAAAGCATTTTTAGGAGAAAATACATCATTTTGGGAAGGAGTGGCACGTAGAAGGTACATACCTATGGGGATGGCATTCAGGGTTAGCAGCAGTGGGTACGAAAGAGCCGTAAGCTGGAAACCGGGATAAATTTGGACAGTGGAATTTTCTTAAGGGGAGTTGAGCAAGTGTGTCTCCCAGGGGAAATTCACATGGTCATATGAACGCAAACTGGTAAATCTCTTACAGAGTCCAATGAAAAGAAAACAGCAGTGCCCAGTGGAGACTGAGCGACTGAATAAGCACTTTGCTAGTATGCTACAGGGGACGACATCACTCGAAAAGAAATAAAATTATACAATGTGTTTTGGGACAAAGATACATTGTTTGAACGGGAATGGGTAATTCGTGAGGTCACAATCGAAGACGTTGTCAGGGAAATTGAAAGGGCACCTAGAGGCAAAGCGGCCGGAAACGATATGATACGAAATAAACACTTAAAGCAAACGTTGGCGCTGACACCATGCTGGAAAGCTTTACTCGACGAACACCTAAAGGCTAGGAAAGAAACAACAACAACAATAAGAAACAAGAACAGCAAGAAACAACAACAACAAGAAATAAAAACAACCAAGAAACAAGAAACAACAATAACAAGAAACAACAACGGTGGAAAAAAAACACAATTCTAAGTAAGACATTGCATTTTTTCGAACGCTCATGTATTATTACCAGTATTCATGTAATTAATATACCACTATGGTAATTCCAATTGAATAATTATTGATTAATGTCAACAATCACTGACATCTCCCTTATTTCAAGGAACGTAACGAATAAAAGCAACTTTTAGATTAAACTTTCTCGCCTGTTGTCTTAACTCTTAGCTACTAATGATTTATTTGCGGTTATATCGTTTTGGGTGGCATTCTTAAACGTCTCTGTGCTCGTTTCGTATATAGCACCGACTAAGAGCTTTTGGTCCTTGTTACAGCATGCGGAGTGGTTTGACTGCATAAGACATTGTGTGAGCCAGTTTGTTTCGTTTCTGTCCTCTAGATCGGATGGTGTTGTATAACAAGCTGATGAGTCTGAAGTTGCGGCAAACACATCAGCATCAGCTCGTTGTGTTGCTCTGTTCTTGTTGGTACTGTTGCTTGCCGCGTAGATTGCCCCCGTTCCCCCCAGAGGAAGCTTTGGACAAAAGAGATTCGGACAAAAGAGAGGCTGAATTCTGATACTTTAACCAATTGCCAATGCATGCAGCTTGCAACTGTCTTTCATCGTATTGTCTTTTCTGAGCTTCTTGATTCTCCTTAATGTGCGACTAGGCTTTTTTTTCGGTGGTTGAGTTGGGTCAGTGTTGACGCCAATACTCAAGAACGTAGTTTTTGAGCTTGAGGAATAGGACGTTGATTTAAGGTATATTGCGCCGCTCTGGGGTGTTTACGCTATCTTTGAATAATTTGAATTTCTTCACGATGCGTTTGAATGTCCCTAAGCACATCCTCACGCTTCCCGTTATACTAATGAAAATGCCGTAAACTTGTGACATATCGCTCTTGACATTCTTTACGAAACATGAGATATCGTTTACTACATCGATGGCAAATTGTGCTCATCGTTGTAGCGCGTCTTTCTTGCGCGATTTGGCTAAGATGGCTAGGTCATCCGCGTAGACAATCGTCTGAACGCCCTTCACAAATTATCAGTACACGATTTCCTAATTGTGTTTCCGCGAAAAGATAGCGCTACAAGGTGAAGCACAAATTGCCATCTATATGATCAACACCTGGCTGGTAGCGCACGGCCTCAAGTAGGCGCCCGAAAAAAGTGAGGCAATTTTCCTTATTGGCCGAGAGAAGCATGGAGGCATCTGTTGATCTGATCATAACGCTCTCGCATTTGATCTTACATTTGAATGGTATGTCGCAGTCAATATGGCCGTGGCTTTAACTTTTGGAAAGGTGACTACAAGACTGTAGATCAATTGTTCAATCTGCACATACATCATATGCACGCACTTTTCGACAAATTTCCAACACGCAATGGTTCTCCAAATAATTGTATTTTTAGGAAATAAGTGATCTCGAAATTATGTATATCGTATATATATATATATATATATATATATATATATATATATATTGCAAGAGTCAAAAGGGAAAGTTATGTTGTAGACATATACACATTAAGGGAGCGTTGCGTAGCTAAGACGTTTCTACTGTCGTGCTTAAAATTTCTAAAGAGCTAGATTAGTGTATTTCGTTCTTCTAAGCGGTAGTCACAAGAGAAGGCCAGCAAACAAAGCAGACGTCGCGAGTAAGCAGAAACAGGCGGCCAGCGCCGTCCAACATATGACGTCGCAATGCTTGAGCTTCGTCAATATTGCATCCCTGTCTGATGATCCATAGGCCTAAAATTATAAAAAATATATATATAATTTTAAGTTTCGAATTGAATATGTATTCATAATTAAACTTAAATTTAATAATGCTCAAGTTCTCGTAAACGAAATATGTAAAATGTAAAAAAGCACTAACAATATCTATCCACATTTTAACATGTCTCACTTCATGCAAAACTAACAGTTAACATTTCTAGAAATTTTCTCATTCGTACACATGACAACTTTCTTCAACTAGTTGTATCATCTAGACTATATAGAGGTAACTTGTAAAATGCGTGGTGCACACCGGGTGTCGTTGTTAAAGCCACGTCACTGTGGGGCTCACAAACCCGCTTAAATCCAGTCGTCCTTTTTGGCCTTTGTCGGGGGGTGGCCGCAGTACTGTCTTCTCGAGATCACCTCACCTGGGCACATTTCTTGCCCTTTAGGCTGCTCAACTTTGTGTGGCGGTTATTTTTGCTGCGGAAACAGTTTCTGCTAATCTTCCTGCCGTATATCGTCAGCCTCTCCTGAGTTGCATGTACGGCATCCGGGGGAGTCAGCTTTACCAATTCGGTGTAGGTATTGCTGAAAGCAGCTACCATGGCTTGTTAGCAGTATCGTAAGTGGGTAGGCAAACTAGCCGTGCTTATGGCTTAACCATATTACTGAGATCAAAGAGTATTGATGTTGCCTAATATCCAGGATAGCCCGGCTGAATTGTTTTAAGTAGGCTTTTAATTTAGGAGTTAAGTTTAATCCTTTAATTAAGGAGTTCCTTGATGCCAGTTCATTAACTCTGAGGTCCCAGGCAATTTATCTGGAGAGGACCTGTGCGGCTGCTGTGGAAGTCGTGCGACTTGATTGTGCTTTGTTGAGCGCCATAGGTCCTTGCCCAGATTCTTGACATAGGCATTACTGGATGACCTTCCAGTACGCTTCCTGTAGTAGTGCAGATTTTCACTGCCGAGGATTCAATGAGATTAGATACTTTCTTTTTTAATGCTTTTTGTTGGCGGGTCTACTTTAGTCTGGGAAAGCGTTGCGTTGTGTCGGCAAAATAGGCTGTGAGGAAGCTAGATTGACGGAGAAAGTTCCGTAAAGATGACCGGATAGGGTTTCTTGCTCCTTGTGGATCCTCTAGTCAGTTATTCGATAAGATGAGAAATCCTCAGATGCATATATATATATATATATATATATATAAAGCGGAATTTAGTAGGAAAAAAACTCTGCATTCAAGTAAAAAAGAAACAAATCTATAAATAGCTCTGCTGAATTCAAGAGTTCATAAATCTCTAGTGCTTAGACTCTGTGGAAGGTGCTTCCGACCATTTAGAAGAATTGCTTCTGTTCTATGTGAAGCCAGTTCGACACTTAGCGTGCAGGAGGTATTGTCAGATATACGTCAAGGCTCCGTTGGCTGTTCTTTCGAGCAGAGCTTCGTCACGGGCAGTGAACGATCAGTACCAGATAGTCTGCGTAGGCAACTGAACTACATTTCCGGGGCATGCGGTAGTAAGTACTCAATCTTAAGGTTATATTTCACAGGGTTGGTCCCATTACAGACCCGTAGATGCTCGGTCTTTTAGGTACGACGCTAGGATATGTCGTAGATGGAGGGAGGGTGGGCACACCTTGGTTTCCAAGTGCTTAGTTTATGGCGTCCCACGAAAGCGTATTAAACCTGTTGTTGACGTCAATAGAGAAGGCCAGACAGTGAGTACGGTTTGTTATCAGTGAACTTCTCTGTGCTTCAGGCTAGTTATAAAACTCTGTTGATAGCCAAATGTGTGGAGTGTTTGGCGCGAAAAACATGCTGGCTTTCCGTCAGCGCCTTTTTGTATTTCAATTCTGTAACTAGTCGTCTGCTAGTCGTGCCTAACTGCGTTAGATAGGCAAGCAAGCATGCTTATAAGGCGATATTGCTGAGGGGTCGTCTTGTGGTTTACCAGGGTTTTGGGATAAGGGCCAGACGTGTCGTTTTCAAAGTTCTAAGATAATCCCCGCTGGTGAGGATTGCGATGGAAACAGCGCTTTCATGGTCGGTCGGGCTTCTTCTACTGGTAGGGGCGGCTGTGCGTGGTGCATTCTTTTATAGATAAACGTTTATTTCACCAGAAATTGGTAGATATTACCTAAAATTCATGTCGGCTGATAACGTCTTTTACTACTACATGCGTCGAACCAGCTTCTATTTCCTTGCATTGCAGTGCGTGGTATCGGTTCACTTGCATTCCTGCTTCCAACGGTCTGTCGTGAATGGAGGACCGGCGGTGAACCTCTCTGTAGGCGCAATATTGCTCTACGACGAGTGCGCTAAAACGTATTTGTCCAGAATAAGATTTTCCACAAAGCTTCGCTCTTGGCATAGTTCCAGCGCCAAGGTTGCTGATACGTTACGCGGTAGTCCGAGCATATACTTCACAAAATTAGCTTTTATTTTGTCTATTTCTTTCATGTTATCTAAGGTTAAGTTTGGTGCAATGGCTCGAAGACAGTAAGGTATATAGAGCTATTTTTATCTTAAAAAGGTTCATTCCAGTCTTAATGTCAATCTGTGTAAGATTTCTGAGTAGCGTCATGGACGATACTACTTTTGCACGCTTGTTCTCTATGTGTTTTGTAAAAGACATGAGTATCGTCCTCTCTCGTATAGTCCTCTTCGGGAAAACCGAAGAATTTTCGTCTTGGGTGCATTAATTGTCAGCTTATATGTATATTTTGTTACGCACGATCTTAAACCCTTTGCCCCAGGGCTTTTTCCCAACCTCCTCACACAAAGAGTTCCAGTGTTTTTTCTGCTTATCTTAATGGCCTTATGTAGGGCTCTTGGTGCTTCTCTGTATTCTTCCCATAAATAGGAGAGTTCTGTCTGGTGCCTTGCTCTGCGGCGCGCGCATACTCGTCAGTGGCAAGTCATTTACTTTTCGGCAGTCTAACTATTCCACCTGTAGCACGGTGGACGATTGGCTATCATAGGATGTGAGTGGTAGCTGGAGTCTCGGCAGGCTTCCTCTAGTAGTGCAGATTTTCACTGCCAAGGATTCAATGAGAATAGATTTTTCCTTTTTAATGCTTTTTGTTGGCGGGTCTACTTTAGTCTGGGAAAGCGTTGCGTTGTGTCGGGAAAATAGGCTGTGCGTAAGCTAGATTGACGGAGAAAGTTCCGTAGAGATGATCGGATAGGGTTTCTTGCTCCTTGTGGATCCTCTAGTCAGTTATTCGATAAGATGAGAAATTCTCAGATGCATAGATATATATATATATATATATAAAGTAGTAGGAAAATAGTAGGAAAAAAACTCTGTTTTCAAGTCTAAAAAAAAAACAAATCTATAAAGAGCCCTGCTGAATTCAAGAGGTCATAAATCTCTAGTGCTTCTTTAAAAACAGAGACCTGCGGTTGTAGTCGTATAAGCACTCTGAAGTTGCTCATTAACTCGAAAATTAGTTCGTTAGGTAACAGGGTTAGTTTGTTGAGTAGTTGCAGATTGCCAGTGCAGCCAGATACAATTGCACCAAGTGGGAGATGGATACGCCTAGGAACCGGAGGGAAGATCCCAATAGAAAGAATTTCTTAGGGAACCCACAAGTAAAGGCCGGACAGAGGCGAGTCAATTGCTTACTCATAGAGGGTAACCATCTGGATGCAAAATGCTGCGTAGGTTATTTGCCAGTGAAATATTGGAACCGGACGCAGATAACACAATACTAAATTTTCAGCTAGAAACTCAGCTTTATGTGAGTCAGTACAGATCACCGCTGGACCTGAGGTGACAGGGGAAAACGATTCTGTGCACTTTAGTCGGTTAGTGGCATAACAAAAAGCAAGCGAAAAGTCTTCTAGCCATCTCGTTAGCTAAGGGAACTGAAATGCAATTCTACACGACCTTAGTTTATGACCAAGACGATTTTTGTCCTCAATGGGACTACACTGGTCAGCCAGCGAAGTAAACGTGTAAAATAATAATAAAGAATACCCAATAAATTTAGTGTACATTACGTTTACATTCGGAGAGTCCACACAAAGCTAGTCCAGTTAACACCGTCTATATGACTCGTAATGAAAACGGCATCCATTATTTTATGATCGGACTGAACGTTCCACAGCATTATACTACTAGCAATATCATCGCAAGTTTATTATTCAATTCAGCATTTATTTTACCACAACATTCGTAGACAGTTGATTCAATTTTCACAAGGTGTCGCAATGTGATTTTCTGGTCTCACAATATGTATTTAACGATTTCGATGATAAGGACGTTTCGCAAATTTCTGCACACACAGGTATATGATAGCGTCCAATATCACACTATCCGCAGAAGCTACAAACACATTCTTCAATATTAAAACAGCTTGACTTCATGCATATGTAATGGTGGTGCAAGGTTATTCGGCAGATTAGCAAGCGGTTCCTTTGCATGGCTCCTTTCCATCTATGTGAACAAAAGTCCGGGCCATCAGTATAATTCTCAGCTACAATTTTTAAATTAATAAAAACATTTTTTGTGTTCTCTCTATAGGCTCGATATGAGTCTAGAATATGCGCTGTAACTGGTGTGTTATTAAGTGCTAGGTCTTCAATAAGTGTTCACTCTCCGCACATCTAAGGCAAGTGTTGCCGACGCGCACTTTGGAAGCCGCAAAACACGCTTAACATATTTGGCCTTTAGCTTGTTTAGACTTTAAATGGCTAAGGGTCAGGTATGGTGCAATTGTAGAACGGCAATATGTTGCTATAGGGAGTACTTTGATTTTAAGCAATGTATAGCTGTTTTTACGTCCACATCATGCATATTGTCTAAAAAACATTGCAGATGTAGCTTTTACTTGTATCTTCTCGGTATGTCTGCTAAAAGAGAGCCCGGGGGTCTAAATACGTCTAAGTATAAGAAGTGTCTAACTAATTGCAGTGGTTTTTCATATACTGACAGATCATGATCTCTAGCCGCGTATGACCCTACTAAAGTGTAAAACCTGCGACTTTTCAGCGGTAATCTTGAGCTTGTTTTCGTCGCACCACTTCGCAGTTTCGTGGAGGTAAAACTGTAGATGGTTACGAGATTTTGCTAAAATAACTGGGTCGTCAGCATAAAATGCGAAATGGGCTTTAAGGTTACGCAGTAAGTCTGCGAGTCCAGTTACATACAAAATAAAAAGAAATGGACTAGCTGAGTCTCCCTGGGGCTACCCCGATGGTTTGTGTTACGGGCGTTTATACATAGTGGTCGCCGTTTTTCACCCAAAATTATATTGTGGGCTAATATATTATAAACGAGATTAAAAAGGGGGCCTTTTATATTAAAATGTTTGCGAAACGTGCCTAATAGACGGTCCCTTGGCAGGCAATCTTACCTGTATCTATAAACGCAGCATATGTCATTATCTGCGTATGTCAGCGTATGTCTTGTTAGAGAGACGTTGTGATACATGATTTACAACAAATTTAACTGCATCTGACGTCGATCGTCTCTTTAAAAACCCGTATTGTTCTCCCGGAATTTTTACTTCTACGCAAGGGTACAATCGATCAACAATAAGCGACGTTAATATCTTGTAAAGGACGCTTGTAAGTGCTATGCCCCTATAATTCTTTGGGTTAGTTGCATCTCCCTTTCGCTTAAATATAGGCTGTAAATAGTTTTTTCGCCACTCGTCAGGAATTTTGCCTTGTCGAACACATTGTATAGTTTTGTCACAATAGGGCATAAAGCGTCAATATTAGACTTTCCGGTGTTCATTACGAATACGATTAGGTCCTGCTGATTTCCAGTTTTGCTTCGATATAATTGCGGCTTTGACTTCGTCCTCAGTAAAATCAGCAATTTCCTCTAAATGGTCCTGATCTGGCAATATGAGGTCTCTTGTTAATAGATTTTTAAAGTGGGCTACCCTTTCTTCGTCATTTATCAATGGGTTTGAAGGCACTGGTTTCCTTGGAAGAAGTAGCCATGGTTTCCGCACGCTTTCTTAAGTTGGCCTAATGGGTTGTTGTTCCTCGTAATGCCGTCTCTTTTGTTTGTTTCGTCATATTTTTAAATATTCGTTTAATTCCGTCAGTTGTAGGAGTTCACTTGATGTTGTGGGTTTATACAGGCAGATCACTTTCTTCATTTGTCACACTCCTTTTCAAACCACGGCTTGTGTCTCTGCAGTCCCACGTTCTTTGGTTTTGCAGCCATGTGGATAGACCACTTAATCGTTTTTTCCATATAGTTTATGTCATCTGTGCCGTAGGCCATTTGTAGTGCTTGTTCCAACATATGGGCATTCAATGAGCAAGAGGGTCGATTGATTATAGGTGTGGCCACATCCTGTCTTCGGTGTAATTTGAACTCCACTTGACAATGATTACAATGTGCCGATGGTATTACGGTAAGATCAAAGACAGCCTCGACTGTTTGTGGTATCGATGATAAAACAATGTCGACCGTATATGTATCCGTTCCAGCTAAAATATGTTGGGTCATTGCATTTATTATGAATGCTTAATCCAAGTTCGTTTACCGCAGCTTTAAAACGTTCTTGCCTGGCACCTTCTGTTGTCAAATCACAGTTAAAATCACCACCTATATTTACATTTTTATTTACATTCGTGCAGAGTTCCACGCAGTTACCTATGTCCTGTACTATTTGATGGACGGTTCGTTCTGGTGCGCTATAAGCACATATAAGATATTAATCGACTAGTTCTAGTATAATCTGCCTGGCGGTTCTACGAAGGGCTTGGCATGCTCGTTCGTTCGCACGCCTATGCACACGCCCCACTTTGGTCGTCCTCAGCCCTCTAATATAGCCGCTAATCCATGAAACATTTTGTGACTTTTAAAAGAGGTACGTGTAAAATCTGTTTCAAATGTCTCGGTTAAAAAATATTATGTCCTATTCACTAAACATGTTCTCTCCTGACGTTTGGCACAGACTATTTGGGGACTCTACATTCCACAAAGGTCATTTTGATAACACTGTTATCTCGTTCCGATTTCCGGACGTAATATCGAGTCACTTGTATGTTTTCATTTCGTCATCATAGTAGTATCGCATGAGTAGGCGAGCGAAGTAGCTGGGATAGCCTATTTGCAGAACAGCAGGCCCTAAATATCGATGCTGTAGAGTCGGTGAGCAGAATTTAAGATTGCCAGTCCATTTTCGAGTCTCCAACCAATAAAACAGAGCAGTCTATTCGACAGCAGACGTTTACAATGGCATCAATATCGTCGATGTGTTTCACCCATCGAGAACTGACGTCCAAAGGAGATGCAGACAATACGAAATGTAAGAAGAGCGGATATTGGCTGGAGGACAAGTAAAGAAGTGATCAAAACGGTTCTTAGATCAAAAGACGACAAAACTGCGTGTGGAGAGAATGGGGTATCGCTAAAATTGATTAAGAATATTGGCACACCAATGTACGAATACCTGGCGGGGAAATTCAACAAGATTTTTGCTGGAGAGGAGATCCCTCAAGAATGGTTAACAGGAAGAGTCGCCTTCATACCTAAGCCAGGGGCGGAAAACACGAAATTGTCCAATCGCAGACCAATAACGGTAACAAGCGTTGTGTACATGATATTTGCTACCATTCTTAAAGACATGCTACAGGACGAGCTGGAAGAGGTAAAACTTATAGGACCATGATAGAGTGGTTTTAGAACAGACAAGAAGATAGAGGATAGTCTTTTCGTACTAACGGAAAGTATCAATTTGGCCAGATCTAGAAAACAGAACTTAGTTTCAACATTCCTAGATATCCGACGGGCCCACGATACGGTCGATAGAAACATCATCTTTGGGACAAGATGATAGAAGGTGGATTAGGACAGAAATGGGTCAGTATGTTTAAAGAAATATATGACAAGAGCTACATATTTGCAAAAACCGGGTCGAACTCATCTGATATCTACAGATTAAGAAAAGGACTTCGACAAGGATGTCCTTGCTGCGGGGCACTGTTTTTACTGTACATTGAGGAGGTGGCACGACATGTGTATGCATCGAATCTTGGTTTTAGAATGGTATACGCTAGAGGTAATGATATAGTATCCCTTCGACCGTGTGTCCTGTTGTTTGCAGACGACATGGCGATTTTAGCGGAAGGTGTTGACCAAATGAAAATAATGCTAACAATATGCGGAGAAACGGCGAAAAATATTAGACAGGAGTTCAACGAAAAAAAATGTGCAAATGTAATATTTTCCGGGAATATCAGAGAGATGCCGCTACCGATTCAGGGAAAAGAAACAGAATATAAAAACGCATACAAATACTTGGGGGCTATAACAGAAAACAGTCGAGATATTTTTCACGCTGAGCATGCAATAAGAAGAGAAAGAGCTGACAATTGACAAATTATTGTAAGAAGGCTTTGTGGAGTTGCAACAGATTAATGGTGACTAAAGAGCTTTGGAAAAGCATGTTTGTGCCAACAGTGACATACGCTAACGCTATTGTATGTTTAGACGCAAGCATGGTAAGCAGACTGGACACAATTCAAGGTGCAGTTGGCCGGCATGCAATGCAATGTAGGTACACATGTGCAGCACAATTTATCGAAGGGGAATTCGGAGTCTCCAGCTTCTGGGCAAGGGAAGCACAAGCTAAAATATAGTGCGTAAGCCGTCTAAAAAACATAGCCGCAAGTGAGGAAGAACAAAAACTGGGCGGCCGAACTGCTCACAGCAAAACTGAGCGAAAAAAATACAAGCTAATGGGATAGGCGTCTAAAATGCCTTGAACGCAAATTTAAGTGCAATTCGATGGATTTTGAAGAACACGAGGTGATAACAAATAAAAAGATAACCAAAGATGTGAAGAAGAAAATTGACAAAACAGCCGAACAATGTTGCCGATGTTGTCGCAGATATTGTTGTTGTTGCTGTTGTTTTTGCCACTATTATCGCGGATATTGTCATTGTTGACAATGTTATGATTGATGTTGTTGTTTTGTTGTTGTTGCCGTCATCGTCGACACCGTTGCTGCTGTTTCTGCGAACTGTCAGCAACACGTCGAGTGGTAGGTAACCCGCGGGGGTAGTCCCGAGGGTAACGGCAGTGATGGCGGTGGTGATGGTGGCTGTGGTGTTGGCGGTGGACCAGCGATGCGTTGAGTTCCGACAGTTGACTCCAACTACCGCAACGAACCCCTGCGGCAGCAGCAGCAGCAGCAACAGCAACAGGAGAATACCAACGGATCGTTGGGTAAGCTGGTGGTCGGTTGGCGATGACGGCGGCGGCCGGGGGTGTGGAGGATATCAGCCTCTGTGTTCGTTTACGCGTTCATTCATTGAGTCAGTCCGCCACTCAGTCCGTCAGTCAGTCGCTTACTCAGTCAATCAGTCGTCACTTGTTGGTTAGCTGTTGCATCGTTGCGGGAGCGGTTGGTTAACAACGAACGCCGGCACGCCGATCGCCCTTGTGAGCTTCCCTCACTGCGCGCGCATACACAAACACACACACACACATATATGCCTCTGATATCTGTTAGACATTCAGAGCGAGGCTACTACCAGCCCCCCCACGCAACCGTAGGGCTGGTAGTAGCAGTTAGGGCAGCAATAGCAATGAGAGGAAGAACAGCAATAACAACAACTAAGACGACAATGACAACAATACAAAAAAACAACGACGACGACAACACCACCAACACACAACAATTAAAATGACAGTAACAACAACAACAACAACAACAACAAATTGTCTGCGTGGGCGGCATTTACAACAAGAGGGCATTTCCGCTCTTTTTATTTGCAGAGTCACTTGACTCAATTCGCTACAAATAGCGCTACGCAGAAGAAGTTCGTTGTAAAAAACGTGCATATATTTATGAAATCGATTTTATTTCGTGTATGCCCGAGATGTAATTTTTGTAAACTCGAAAAGATACGACCAGAAGCACAATCTGTGTTTCACGCATTTGTTGGTCGTCCGAATTTGCGGCAGCTGTGTATTCACGTTAGCCTACAAGTGGCGCAACCGATTCCACGTGTTAATCCGAGGTAGTACTACAGTATTATTATTGCTAATAATAATTATAATACACGAGTACGTCACTGCTAGCTGCCGATGACGCAAATGCACCTCGCTTTTTCGAGGCCTTCCAAAAATAGTACAATTAAAAAGAACACGAGACCTAAAAGTTGATACGACACGGACCAGGAACAAAACAAGGTCTTTTCTCGACTGTTGAATTCATGAATGGTTTGCTGGTTTGATGGGTCGAATGCGTGCATTACCGTATTCGGGCTTGAGTATTTCTTCGACTCTTTTTTATTAGCCGTTTCCTTACCTTAGACATAATTAAATACCCACCGTGTGTAGTTGTAGCTGAAGAGAGTGCGGCTACGTCACTTAATTGAATCAACGAGCTGTGGATTGGGAATTCAACTGGATAACATAAATGCTGATTATTGCGCCAAGAAAAGGAAATACGAGCATACCATAAATACATAAATACGACATCTAGGAACACAGATACGCATGTTTACTCTTCTTTACATCTTACTAGGCCCGTAGAAGCAAACACGAAAAAAAAACACGTATTCTGTTCAGAGAGCTATGAGGATAAAATTGCATGAATGTTTACCTTCAACATGTTTCTACCATACTCTCGCGGCTCTCAATGTAAGAAAACATTATCTCTTTGATGTGATATTATTACGCCACTTCACGCCAAAGGCTGCCTGTAGTTCTGAAAAGGTTGTTTTCCTGCTGCACAGAATAGCCTATAGATGGCGATATTTCCTTACGACCACTGCCCTGGTGATAGACGCGAGTCACTATTGTGCTTTACCATCGCGCATTGGCGCCGTGATTTAGGACGGAGTATTGTCACGATTGAATACAACCCGAAAAATTCACCCACGATGTCTGGTTGAATGTTTCAGCGGGCTCACCAGTTCCTGCAGGTCCTTCGACGAAGGATTCTGACCAGGAAAATGAGGTAGGGCAAGCAGTGTCCGACTGTACAGAGCAGATCCCATCAGAGGAAGAGCCTAAATTAGCCAGTGGAGACGCGCCGACGATGGGTAGAAATTTATTCTAGTACTATACGTGGCTACGCATCCTTCGGGGATTTTGCTAAACCCTAAGGATTTGCATATCAGGCGTGCCCGTAGAAAAAAGAAATATGAGATCTGTTGTCCACAAAGAGTATTTTTAAATGATAGAGCAAGCAATAGAAGATCGTACAACCACTTTGCTTACAAACAGGCGTGACAATCTCGGGTCTGAAATAATCGGAAACCGGACGCGCAATGATCATGCACATAAATGCATCGTTGTTAGGCACGGCGCAGCACAAGGGAAGAACCATTTGCTAGAGCAATGCATACCACCTACGGAATTTACTATGGATCTTGGCAGACAGTGTCCTTGAACTCGACCTCTCACGTCACATCTTTTAATTTGCTAAATTCACGAGAATGCTTAGAAGTACTGTTTATACCCGTTGCTTAGTTTTAAGAGCGACTGTTTCGGTATCTGGCTTTACCGAAATGTATCTACTGCTGCCTTATATCGAAACGTTATTCGGGAAAGATAGGATGTCACTAAGCTAGTTGCAAAACTTATTCCTGCGGAAAAAACATAGGATATCTGAGATTTGTGTATAATTTGTGTTATTTCAGGAGTTCCAGCTAATGACGGACGAAACGGTCGAGGAGGCTTGTGAAGTGGTGCGTTAAGGAACTGTTCCGCAGCTGGTTGGTGTTCTGTGACATTGTCGCGGTCCGGGTCGGCTGCGTAGAAGAAACTACAGATGATTGTTGATTTATTTTTTGCGCAGTCGCTGAATGCACTTCGAGCTTTTGCGCCAATTTCGTGGAATTATTGTTTTCATCAGAGTGCATTCGGCAAACGCCGAGGCGGACAACGTCTAGACCAGAGTAAAAGACTAGCAGCAATGGTGAATATTTGCAACATTAATACGAACAATGTTAACGACCATGACCATAATGTACCCTGTGTACGATAGGCAATGATAATCAATTGCGTCAGTAACTCAAAAAACGAATATGTATGTGTGTGCGTGTGTGTGGGCGTCTGTGTGTCGAAAACATGTTGCAATAGTCCTAAATGGTAATTTTATGTAAGGAAATTGTTATGCCGTGCTTAGAAAGCTCAGAACGAAGAGAAAGCGGATAAGACCGTAAAGAAGAATAATTCTCTCGTTGTTCACCTGCAAACCTTTAAACGATTCACAAGAGATGCGGTTTTACTTCAAACTCAACTTTCAGCTTACGCTTATTCTCTTAAATGTCTTAGACCTAATACTTGTATAATTTAGAGGCTAAATCATATTCTTTACGCATGGATTTTTTTGCGAAACACCTCCTGTAGTACAGCGGACTAAAATGTCTTTATTTGCACAATTGCCGACTTGAGTGACCCTATAGCCAAATAGTAATTTAACAAACTGGGCTAAGGTGTACAACCGTTACTGACTTGGCTGTATGCCTTTCCGTAAAGTTCTACGGTATGTCTTGATTCTACTCACCTTGCTTTGAATTATTTACGGCATTCACCTACAGCCTTCAATATGAGGAAACTAGGCAGCTCCTCTTTTTCTTCGGCTGTCGCTTTGCTCTCTGTTGCGTCCAAAAAGCTCTTGCTCTCCAGTTCCAATGCCTTGTGTTCTAGACGTGATAGATAGCTGGTTTGTCTTGCAGGCTGTGGTGTGGAGTTTTCAGATCGTGTTGGGAAGCAGTGCAAGTGATGCTGCGGTTGAATTAGGCGTCATCCGAAAAAACAAGCTAAGGTTATATACGGACACAATTTCTTATCCAAAACGGCCTGCATGGTCAATTATTATTATTACAATTGTGAGGTATGAACGTTGCTATTTATTATTAGTGGAAATGGCCCGCTTGTTATCCATACACATACAGAAAGAAAACATACAGGAGGCTTGTTGGTGTTTATTCGCGTACAAGTTTAACCCTGCACGAGTATTTCGGCCAGAACCTAATAAATATTGACTTAGGTGTAGCCAAGTCTATCGAGGAATTCGTGGGCTCGGGCTATCATAACATGCTCGTTTAAAGACTGACGCATATAGCTGGAAAATAGACACAGCTAAGAAGATGAGAATGACAAAAATAAAACAGACAAGGCCTAATTGGCTCGACAAAAGGTCCGGCTCTACAGATGGCACGAAATCATGACACACTCGACATATATGTTTCGTTTTATATACAAGACATAAGTAGTTGTTTTTATTAAACACTTATCGCGGTGTGCAGCAAGCTACACCTCTGGCTTTCGTCCACCTATTTTTGTGTGTTTTCTTATTCTCGATTTTCTTTTGTCCTCTAGCATACATACTATCGATGCAACCACTCGCCGGTGTATTTCCCGAAAAGGCTTTTTGGCGGTCGGAATTCTCTATACACCCTACATGCTCTCGTGTGTACAGTGAGTTTTGACCGTTACCTTTCCTCTGCATTTGCCTTTGACATTTTTGCGACAGTATGAAAGTTCATTACACTCCACCAACATACATTACTCTGGGGTTCCTATGCATGGTCAAAACATCCTTGTTCTAAGTAATTACTTTATTTAGCATTATTGATGTCCTCCTCCACTACTACTGCTACTCGCTATATTACCATCATCAGGAATACGTTGGCTTCGTGTCTTCTCCCGCTATCTTGCGCGTTTCTTTCCCCACTCGCTCTCTCTCTCTCTCTCTTTCTATATGTTTGTCTTTCTTGCTTACCCTATCTACCTACCGGCCTACATGTCTCGCTCATGACGCTCCTTTTCATAACACAGCTTCTCCCGTCTACGTATATTCATATTCCGGTCCTCGGTGTTTTCATCGCTAGTAATAGCTAACTATATTACATGTGACACCGACGACACTGCCGACAAAGCGTAAACACTCTTGACCCAAAGCGGCAGCTATATTCGAGTCACCAACCGCATCATCGCGTCGCGCTCTCCATTCTCGCCATGGTACAAGGAGTCATCGTCTCTAGTCGCCCCAACTCAGACGGCAAGCCGGACGGGCAATATTTGTTGTTGTTGTTACTGTTGTTGTTGTTGTTCCGCCTAGAAATACCAAACCGTCACACCATGCATACACACTAATATACATACAACATTCATTCCGCCTACAATCTATCCGTACAATCAGAGTCAGACACACCACCGCTATTTACAGCGGGTACAGTTTGCCTTCTTCATGAGCATCAGAGGGTGGTACCCTGATGTCAAGGTGAAACAGCAACAACAACAACAACAACAACAACAAAGCATTGATAACAGGCGTGTTTTGTTCGCTTGAGTCACGGCCGGGGGGCAAATTAAGAGTTCCCTGATAGGACTGCTACGTACCAGCCCGCCAGCCTAACGCCTTCTCACGGTCTGACTCCGACAATCTGGTAACTATAACGCACACATTCTACATACTGACAACCGATAAGGATGGGCACATCAGAACTGTCTACCGGCTGTTGTTCAAAACGACGACGACGACAATGACGCCGCGAACTCTTTCATTTCAGATTTGAAATAGTCGCCGGCCGGCTATTATGCCTGCTCTATGATCCTTGACTCCGGGTACGATCTCCCTATCTTATCCGGAGGTCGAGGCTTAAGCAGCACAATACGTAACTATCGTAACGGCCATAGCAGAGGATGCGGTTGGTGCTCGGTTGTTCCTGACCTGCAAGAAATAAATGCAAATTCTCCTCTAGTTGTTGCCGTCTACTTGTATCTACCTCAGCCTTCCAACAATAATTCGGTCACTCGCATCGGCACACGGTTCAGTTCGACTAGCCAACACCGTAATCGTTCTACGAAAGTCGGAATGAGCGCCCACGACATTTTGCTTAATTAAACGCTGTTTGTTCTTTTAGCGACCCAGTCTGCCTTTTTAGTAATGATTCATACTAATCACATTAATTCTTTTTTTCGCCGACCTAAAATCATTCTGCCGTCTTGTCAGATATCTACTACAAAAGCGTTTTTAGGTAGGTGTATTTTACCGTCATAAATATACATACACATGTGCACGAATGCATGTACATCGTAAACATAAAGGGGACCCTGCCAGAACTACGTATGTCAAATGCACAGCGTACTGTTTCCATATTTGTGAGCAACAATACCAAAAGGTAATGTAATACAATAATAATATATTTAATTGTGAGCAACAGCCAAGTAGCATAGGCCCTATCTCATCCGAAGATAGTGTCAACCCGTTTTTTTTTCGGTGCGCACTTTTCACGACCAGAACAGGTACATTCTTGCCGAGTCTCCCAATGCGTTTACTCAATCATTCTCTCTCCACCGTCCGTCATCCGAACGTCACTACGGAATCTTGACAACAGTGACCGCAACAACAGTGACCGGTATCGTAGCTTGTTTATGGCTTTTCTAGCATTTAAATATACCGCCACACGCAGACTCGCGTCTTTGTAATGTTCTTCATCCGCTTAATAATAATAATAATAATCACGAGTGTCGTCAAAGTCGTTGTGAGCCGTTGACGTCAAAGACACTTAGACAACATAGCAGCCACGTAGTGTTTCAGTAGTTATCGCCGACTCGACAGGCATGAATGCGTTATCGGTATCATCCAAACCACCACCATCATCATCACCATCCCGCCATCTGACGAGGAAAGTTCCTCTAATGAGTCTTCAACGTGGTTTCAAGGGTTTAGTTCAAACGCTAGCGCCGCAGAGGCTGTAATTCCGCATTCGGCGCTCTCTGCTCCGAATTCAGCAGCCCAGCGTTAAATAGCGTTGCGGTAGGCCGTTCACCGGACTTACGGCTTGCACCCGTTCACCATGGCTTACGCGTTTCAACCAAGTATTGGTGAAAAAGACGGAGCGCCGAGTACAGTTTTGACTTCCACGGCAGATGACTAAAGAAGCATGTCAACGTAACGCACAATATTCGCCCAAGTAGCATGCAATTCAGCAGAAATGCTTGAACACCGCATTGACCATCCACGGCGTTGGGTGAAAAGTTGTGGTAGCATCTAGCAATCCGACAGCAACCTATACATTGGGTGCTATAATGCCTTTTTTTTCTTTCGTTTGGCAGTTTTGCTGAGGTGATCCCGGCTCCTCTGAGCCATGCAGAACCGCCCACTGTTTAACCGTTTGTGTACTTGAGCATGTTTCTGCTGGCACGGGTCAGCCTTCGCGGCCAAGCTTTTTAGAGACCCAAATAGGATCCGCCACGAACATTTGAGACACGTGCTTATCGCAGCACTCGGTAAGGAGGCATAGAAGCTCGTCCTGAGTCTAACGAGAGTTATTGACATTTTGAAGAAAGGAATTACCTGTGCCCATAGACCCTATCGGTAGAAGCTAACACCTCGCCGATAGGTTTTTCTTTACAATAACATGTTGTGCGGGAATACCAGGGGCGCCAAGTGCCACACAACTGTCGAGCCCGGTGGCGTGATGCATTCGTCTGCACTTCACGACCGGAGGAGACACATAGGTGCGCGGGTTCGAGCCCCACCGCTGTACTACTACTTACCGGACCGTGAAGAGACAGCAAAGTGCTAGGGATGGGTTTGAAGATATTTTGCGTTGAATCTGCAAAATGCTGAACTTAAACGACCCTTTGTTTATGCAATTTTAGGTCTTGACCATGACGAAGAAGCTTCACGATGGTAAGACTAATCCTATTCTCCTGTGTCTACAGATGACCTTCTAAGGAGAGGGGGGTTTAGTTGGGGAAGCGCCCGAAAAGACACTTAACGCATGCATAGAAAACGCGGCCTTAAAAGAAATTGCTATATTCATGCCCAGATTTCGCCACGGGGTCTCTTTTCTTTGCGTCTAGGGAGAACGCAACCGTACGTCCTGTGATAACCTGATAACCTGTTTGCAAACGGCGTAAAGCATTCGATCCTAAGCAATGACAACGCTTTGGTCTTTTTAGAACAGTGCGTGAGCCGTCTAAGACACAATTACTACTATACTACTACTCCTATTACTTCTTTACTGAATTTAACAACTCATATCCCGATTTCAAAAGACACTTTTTATTGTTTACTCGTTTATCGTTATTTCTATTCACTTATCTTATTCACTCGCTTGTTAAAGCTAGTTTTAGTCCATTCGTTGCTTAGCAAGCTCATCAAAACACATTTCTGCAAAGTCCAAAATGTGGATCGAAACCGGCCATAATTCAGCAAGCCTGGCTCACTTCGCAGGTCATCGTTGCAGTGTGTGTACATCATGTTGCCTGCAGAGAAAGACTGCAACGCTGAAGTGAAGACGCTTTGTGCGATACACAGATAGGGGCGTCGGCAAACAATGAGCAACCTACGAAGCCTTGGCAAAGGCAGGGAGGGACTTCAGCGGTCAAGGCGGTCTTCAGCAAAGAAGCTGGAGAGCACTCGTAGAAAAGAACCACCCACCCCAGCATGTTGAAATGAATCGACTAGTAAGTGACGGGGAGCTTTGTCGAAGGCCTTGACACAATCAATAAAGACGGCGTACAAGTGGCCCCCGGGCACAGCCAACACCCGCTCAACTTCCGACTGGAGTACGTGGATCGCGTCCTGTGTACCTCGACCCTTCCTGAAACCGAATTTCTCCGGAGGTAGGGTCTTCTCCACAGTTGGAGAAACACCCTCGAGATAATCAACTTGGCGAAGATCTTCTTAAGAGTGCGTTCCGACGCGATAACCCGGTAGAGATTTGGATCGTCCACGTTGTCACCGTATTTGCCCTTGAATAGCAGAGTAAGCCTGGCCTCGTGCCAAACCTGGGGTATGTGTCCCCCGCTGAGTATCTGATTAAACAGATTACACAGCTCCCCTGCTAAAACATCGGACGACTCAGCCCAGTGTTCGTAATAGATCCCATCAGGACCACTACTCTTCCTCTTAGGCAACCCGCGCAAGATCTGCACCACTTCTTCCACCGTAAACGGCGAATTCATGAAGTGCTGCTCCAGAGTGAGCGGTTGCTCAATAACTGGGTTAGGCGCGGGGGCGTTTGCATCGAGCAGAAGAGCACTAAAGTGCTGCCGCAACTGCTTCTTTGTCATGCTGTGCATGCTTTTGCTCAGCCGGCGAACAATGTAGACATGGGGTTCGCGCTCTGCTTTCTCAAGCGTGCGAAACTCCTCCTCCTCATCATACCGGCGCTTATTCTCCACGAGCAGTTTCTTGTAGGTTGCCATAAAGCGCCCCACGATCAGCAACTATCTGGGGGTCGGGTGCAGAGCCCGTGCTCGGCGCAGGAGCCCCAACACTTCCCGACGTTTTAGGTAGCAGGCCTGTGTAAACCAAGGCCGCGCCCGTCTTTTCTGTCTGGACTACAGCCGCTTGACAGTGGCCTCCAAAGCGTGGTTGCTTTGTTCAATGTCAGAAGTTGATCTCAGGAGCCGTAATTTGCGCGTCAATACACGCAAATCTAGCTGCCTAGACAAGTACGTTGTCGGCTGCCGCCGCGGGGCGCGCCCCTGGCCAGGCAGACACAGAGACGCTAGCACCAGCAGGTGCTTCCGTGCTGGAATATTAAGGACCTCGCATCTCTGAAATTCCGTCGGATGTTGAAGGTTATGAAACAGGAGGTCGATAGTGCTTCTTCCACTTTGGCAAACGTACGTGAATTTATCACGCTCATTCGCGCAATGCAGGCACTCTATCTCGAGAAGCGTAAGAAGCACATCGCCCTTCCTTTCGGGGGCGCCACTATCATACGGACAGTGGAAGGTCGCCCCCCGACCAGAGTGGGATAGCTGGATGGTTTAGTACCGCCTAGACCAGCACCTGATTCGCATCGGCAACTTCAACGTCCATGTGTAGTGCTGGTGGCAGGTAGAACAATGCGAGGTTTGAAACTACCTGAGGCTGAGTGTCATGGCAACACTCACCTCGACAAACGAACATTGCATTCGGGGTGAGACCCTGTTCGTAAATAGATTGAAAGTGCACCTACTGGTCTTCCCGCCCTCGTCTGGAAGACCGCTAGCAGATGAAAACCTCGCATCTCATCGAGATGCAGTTCCACTCGCATAAAAGTTTCCGTCAAGAGTACAATGTCCACACCTTCGAACACGTTCTGGTGCTAGCTGTAAAGCCCCAGATAACCTTCAC
>QVRM01004043.1:0-24688 GCA_003439945.1 Dermanyssus gallinae | reverse complement strand
CACACGTAACGTCACATGTCAGCAACCCAGTTGAGAAGAGAGCGCAGAGCAGACAATAAAAGAGAAAAGAGCAGTTTACAGCAGATTACAGGAATGTCGTCTAGTCGTCTTCAGTCATCGCACGCACGATGGCGGCGCTGGTGGTGATGGTGGTGGCGGTGATGGTAGTGGTCGACCTTGACTCAACTTGAAACGCCATACACCACCCGTTAGACAAACATTAATGGAACAACTCACACCCCCGGACCTCTCTATCACTCGTTGATACTACACGCACTACACCCCTACATCTTCTAACCCCATTCACATGCGAGCACGCACACACACACGAAGACGCACATATAAACGTGCGCAGACTTACAAACGCGTACACATGAACGGGCAAATTCCCAAGAAAACGGCGACGACGACGACGACGACGGAAAAGACGAAGAATAACGCACACAAGATCATCACAAGGATATATAATACTACTCATACGCGCGTCCATACATACGTACATACATACATTCATACGTAGATACGGATAGATCATTTCCGCCGGGGCTGGTTCTTCACCACTATCCGTAGTCGTTATCTGCTTTGTCAACAACTAAAGTCCTCCCTGCCCCGCTAAAGTGGCCGACCAGCAACCTGACTGGGTGACCAGGTGAACCGCCCCACTCGATGCTCGACTAGGATTATTATTATTATTATTATTATTATTACTATTATTATTATTTTGCCATACGACACCGTACCCGTATGACCATATGCTTGTAATGTGCTAGTGTCGCTATCCGCCGCGTTTATCAACCTCGCCCAACCTCGAAAATAAGCAGTAGCAACAGTAACAGCAACAACAACCGTATATATATATATATAATAGACGGGACAGAAAATAACAGGAACTTTAGGTACAACAAATTGTAGAATATTCAGTTCTTCGTAGAGTGTTAGATTTCGTCATGAACTTTGGGGTGTGTTAAACAAATTCAAGTTTGCGCACATAGTTTTACGTCAAAGTTGAACCAATGGCTACAGATTTGAGCGCGAGCAACAAGTGTTCGTTCTTGGATTAAATTGTTACCAGTGACGAAAAATTGGGCCATTTACGACAATGTAAAACGTGGGAAATCCTGGTGCGTTTCAGGCTAACCTCCCCAGAAGGTACTAAAAAGATTCACCTATTCGCTTACGATTTTGCTCTATGTTTAGTGCAATAGGCATAGCATTGTGCAGCACGATTTCCTTTCGAGTGGCTAAATGATGCGCCACACATGAGTGTCTGCTGTGGTCAAGTTTTTGACGCGCTCTGAACACCGCGCCACACATGAGTGTCTGCTCGACCAAGTTTTTGACGCGCTCTGAACGACGAGACACAGTCTCGCGAACAGAAGGGGCGTTATCTTCTATTAAGCCATATCAGGCCACATGTGAGCTGATTTAAATGAATGTCTCTGCAGTCTTTAACAGCGACAAATTCTATTAGTTATTATCATTGTGGAGCGGTCTTGGCGGTTAAATAACTTAAAACGAGTTATAACTTTAGCCTGAGCTTACTAGATACACCGACACTCTCGCTTGAATGTTTGCCCTCATATCTCATGTGAATATGTTTTTGTTATTATTGTTGTTGTTCTCGTTCGTTTGCTGTTGTTAGCTAGCTGGCTCATTTAAAATATGTTTTGTTGTTGTTAGTTTTTGTACTTGAAAAAAGTTTCGCTGACATTTTTGTGGGATGTTTGTTGCTGGTGGGTGGACGTCTCTTTGTTTGTTGTTGTTGTTGTTGCGTCATTCATTATTAGACTTTGTGTTGTTGCTAGCGGTTTTGTCGCAGTTCATACCCTCGATCGTCTTGACTTTGTTACTGATGTTCCAATACTCGTTGTTGTTGTAGTTGTAGTTTTAGTTGTTGTTGTTGTAGTTTTAGTTGTAGTTGTTGTAGTTTTAGTTGTAGTTGTTGTTGTTGTTGCTGTCATTGTTGTCGTCGTTATCGGCGTTGTCGTTGTTGCCGTCGTCGTCGTTGTCGTTGTTGTTGCTGCGTTTTATTGTTGTTGTTGTTGTTGCGGTTGCCGCTGTGTTGTTCGTTGCTGTCACAGCCATAGACGGCCATTGGTAGCTGCTGCGTTGTTCACTGCTAACAGAGGTAGTGAGATGTCGATGTAGTAGTGTATTTCTTCGTCGTATCTGCGGCATCTCAGCGGCGCGTCATGATGTTCCACCTTTTGTGCGTCGTGTTGACGGCGACCACGTCCGACCACGTCGAATCCATCCATCCGTCGAGTCGCGAACCCGAATGTTAACAACGGCGCGCTTTTGCCTCACCGAAGTGTCGGGAGGGAGACGAAATTCACCGTCAAGGTTGACTCACGTAGTACGAACTAAACCGACCAGCCAGAGACAAATCGCGGACACGACCTTTAGCGGTGGACATATTCGTATTCGAATCGAATCGTATCGTAGTCGTGCTGCCGCCGTCATTCAGCTTTGTATGCGAATTCGATGGAGGGTGGAGGAATGGATGATGACCGATGACGATAAACGACAACAACAACAACAATACCATGACAGATCATCATAGAATGATGAATGATGATGATGATGATCAGGACTAAGCTGATTTGGCAACATTGAGGTGACTGTCTGTCTGTCTATATCGATCAAAATCAAGCAATGTCATGTGTAAGGTGTAGGTCGCGGCCGGATGTCACTGCCGATGGCCGCAGGGCGCGCTGCCCTTGAAGCGTAGCCGAGCCATAATAATAAAAATAATAATAATAATAATAATAATAATAATAATAATAATAATAATAATAATAATAATAATAATAATAATAATAATAATAATAATAATATCTCAAAGATTTGAGTAAGCGAATTCAGGAGGTCACGAACGACCGAAGAGAGGGTCAATTCTTGAGGCAAGCGTTGTCCTTGGCCGTTTGCAGAGGAAACGCGGCATCTATTTTAGGCGCCATGGAGTGAACTAATTATTTAAAAAACTTTGTAACAATTCGTTCAGACCTCTCAACTGTAACATCGTTTAACATGTAATAAATATTAATGGTAAATAATAATAATAATAATCACCATCATCATCAAAGGTCGCAATGTTTGTTGATTTCAGCTGTAATTATGACGCTAGCATCCAACATTCCCAATATATGCTACATACACACACCCCTGGCACACGGCTGGATAGCACAAATCCGCCCACGCCGACCCACGGCGTCGCGTCAGAGGCACGCGATGCCCCTTTACTGGAGGGGGATATGAGGTGGCGTGAGAAAGGGATGGGGTTTGTTTATTTGTCTTGTTTATCTTGTTTGTAAGCCCGCCCACTCTGCTTATCTGCCAAACAAAATAAATCGCTCTAAAATAGCGTATCGGATCTGGATTGCCGGCATTGAACCCGCAATTCCGGGTGTCAGGGTCGCCGGCCGCATATCTGTCTCCTCTACGCCGTTCTACGCCGACAAATGCATCGAATGTGTCGAACGCTTCTTCAAGTTGCTCGCTTCGATGCAACCGACGGCACACTCCTTTGCTCTTGAGTCACATGCTGACTTAACTCTTCTTAACTACCTCCACGTTGGTAAAACGCGACCCGGAACAACAGTCGTTAAACTATTGCAGAAGTTATATTTGTACAATTACTAGCAACTGTACTCACTCATCACTTGCAGTAGTAGCAGCAGCACAAATTCTAGTAGTAGTAGTTGTAGTGATAAAAATAATAACTAAAATAATCATAAACTAACAATAACAGCTGAAGTACTCAGAAGTCGAAATATCGGTTGGTTCTATAAGACATCGTAGCGTGCGTGCCGTTGTTGCGTGAGCAACCCCTGAAGCTCCCACTTCATGTTCTCGTCAGCCCGTGCGGGCACCCAATGATCGTGCTCCCGCTAACAGAAGCGGCAGCAACGAATTCAGCGTCAAAACGTGACGTGACACGATTGTGATCGAGCGAATCGATGCAAGATGTCGGCGTAGATTAAATCAATGCAGGGCGACACCTGTGCATTTGTCTGCTTTTATATATATAAATATATATATATATATATATGACACCGAGCTAAAACTTCACAGCGCGAATCCCCTATTATATGTGATGGCCGTGCCTTCATAGATTTTTCTAGACATTTTCGAACCCACTTGTTTGCGAGGTAGAAGACAATATGTACGTTTAATCGTATGTATGTGCACCTGTATTGTCGACGGGACTTGGTGAAAGGGCTGGCCGACGATCATGGCGATTTGACTAGTAGATTTGATTCCGGCGCAATACAATTTAGCCTTTAAGAAACAATCCTTCCTAATAATTATAGGTAAATATAAGTTAAAGATGGTTTAAATAAAATTAAAACAAATATTATACTTACTACTTCGCTCGCCGGAAGCGTGAAGAAGATACGTGATTATGAAGCAAGCCTTATAAAGTGTATATTACACTCAATTTGAGTGACATAAACAAACTTGAGTTAATAAGAAATATAGTTTATGCTCACACACACATACAAATAACGTGTAATCTATTTTGATGTTGCAGGTGAGTTTTTATCTGTATGTCATCAGGAGGCTTAGCTTGTTCGAGCAACGCCCGATGAAGCCGATCGATGCAGCGTATCTGAGCGGACCTGAACAATCTTTACATCAAACATCAACCTCCAGAGTCGCTGACAAGCAAGTGTGTTCGTAATCAGAGTACAATGGAATTATTTGGGAGACGGGGTTGGGGGTGGTCAGTGGTATCTATTTAGTCGAATTTATTTAATTAAAGCAATACACAGGAGTCGTTATCTTTAGTACAGTTACCATGAATATCAGAAAATGCAGGATAGTTTAGAAAAAATAAGAACTAAATAATATTCAGATTAGACTACAGTCGTGGTGGTGGTAATGCGTATCAGCCGGGGCAACTTGTTGTGCCGTGCCCTTCTTAACGTGCAACTGGCAGGTGAAATGTATGCTGGAGGTTCTAATTGACTGCCTAATTGCAGCTTATTAACGTTTGCACTGCACTAGTTGAGTCGGATCATAGTCGGAGTTGACGCGACGGCACACGTCTCATGGGGAAGCGTCACAGATTGCGTCATTGCGTGACCAAATCGTAATAATAATAATAATAATAATAATAATAGTAAAACTTGTATCCGCGGTTGGCTGACACGTTGTCAGTGCACTGGAACCGATGCGCAAGGATTCGATTCACGCAAGCCGCATTTGCGTCTATTTCTGGTCCTAACGAGTGGACGAAGAGACTCTTTGTTGGTAGCGTCGGTCTATTCAACTGAGCAGTCACGTCACCGATACTGTGTGTAAATGAAACCGGAAGAGTTATACTGCCAAACATGACGAACATTTTACCGCAAGGTGCACGACTGTGTTTTAGGCATTTAGAGCTTAATCATTTACATTATAAATGTGTTTATAAACACATTTATAATGTAAATTATTAAGCTCTAAATGAATTGTCTCTAATTAAATATATGTAAGGACGAAGCAATAGGCACGTTGTTGCACGCTTGCAAGCTGAATGAGTGGACGCAGATGCGTCTTTTCCGTTGTTATGGTTGTGCTTGTTGTTCTCGGCACGTATTTGCTGCCAGTAGGTCATTTTGAGAGAGCTCTGAGTGAGGAAGTTTAGTCGAGCCATGGTAAATTATATATTATGTATTAGTATTATTATTCTGCTTGTTATTAATTCCTAATTGGAACAATGCGAACAATCAAGTACACGACTATCTGCTACACTTTCACGCAGCTGCTGTCACTTCTGAATCCATTAAACCCATATTAAACAAGCACTCGCTTCATTGTACGAATGTAAGAGCGAATAAAAGCGATTTATCTTATAGCTTCATACATAATGAAGAACACTTCTCAAACGGGTTGAAATTCTGCCTGCTTGAGGCAGTTCTATACCCTGTCAAGCCTATACATTAACTTCGGAACAATCTTTGGCATTAAAAGCCTCCTTGCTGAGAAAGCGTACATTCTTCGAACATTACCTACCACCCTGTCAAGAGAGCCAAGAGCCGTCCGTACTGTTTCGTGTATTTGCGCTGTAAACGTTTTTCCTGCATAATAAACCAGAAGATACGTCACAGTACGGAAAAAACTTAACACATTCTAAAGGTTGGCCGCTGCAACGTAAAATGTCGCTGGTAGTCAATCGAGCTTCACGCGCAAATTGTATGGCTTTTTAGTTCATATTGATTATCTTAAGGCCCTTTGAAACAAAAAAAGGTCCTCTATCATAATGGCAACGCGCTTGATGGTACCAGGTGAAGGGTAAACAAGATGCAGCTTCATGGGCCCCCCTGCGGAGTTCCCGCATTTTGCTAAGTTTCCAATTCACGCCAAGCTCACCAACTACCAATAAAGTCCTCAATAAAAATCTTGCTACTTTACTGAGAGTCTCCCGCACCTGCCCGTCAGTACGATTCAGCCAGGAGATGACGAGGAGCTTCGACAAAGGCATTGAGCCAGTCAATAAAGACTGCGTAAAGATAATATCTGGGTTGTGCCACAGCTCGCTCGATAACTCTCACCGGTGAACGTGGATTGCATCACGGGTTCTCAACCTCTTCTAACACCGAATTGCTTCAGTGGAACGGCTTCTTCAGCCCCTGCTGTACAATTGGAGACTAGGCCGCGGGGTCAGGATTGAATAGAAGTCAGTGAGGTAACCACCTAACTGTCCGTCACTGAGCGGGTAGTTTACCGCCCTACGAGGTCAAACAATATAAGCTGAGAAGTGTCGAACGATGTAAGCTTCAAGTGAGGATACTCTCTTGCTCTCGCTTGGCGCGAAAGTACGATCACTTCACTGTGAACAAGGCAGCAGGCTCGAAAAACGTGATTTTTTCTACCATAACATGATTACTTCACTGCATTTCTTATTGTCCTCTCCAGCAGGTCATACGTGGTCTCTGTTTCAGAGCTACCGCTCTGTACGAAAAAAGATAGATCAATCTGTCTCATTGCAGACCAGCGCGACGGGTTGTGTCAGTCTCACCAAATTCTGCGAAAATCGACAACGGCCGACACTGGTTGGTGTTTTCGGGCCGCTTTCTTGAGAACAACATCGAAGCGCGATTTACCCCTTCACGGTTGACAAGGTTGTGACGAAACAGGTCGATAGCGCTGCTTCTAATGTTAAGCACTTGAATATGTATATAGGCATATTTAAATGCGTTTATATATATATATATATACGTGTCTCGAGTGTATGCTTCCATCTAGCAAAGCGCAGATGATTAGAGAGAGAGAGAGAGAGCTGCCAGGGAGATCAATGAGTATACAGAAACGAGTGAGCCACGCTTGATTGGTAACCTGCCAATGAACAGACTGATGCGCTAGAGTCGTTAGATTTGAGTCGTTGACGTTTGTGTGTGTGCTACAGCATCGTCATTACACGACTTTGACGGCTACCTACCTGTCTGTGTGTCTGCCTGCCAGCCAGTCAGCTGCTTGACAAGTGCTGGATAAAGTGCGAATGGGAGAAAATAGGGGAGGCTCTGACTCATCTGGCAGTGTCAGCGGGTTTCGTTGGCATGGCCAGGATCGCAGCCGTAATAACGGGATGAACCGTTGTGATAGAATATCTGCAAGCAGCAGACGCGATGTCAATGCGTTAAGCAATCAGCGGTTCGTTGGCGTCTGCGTCGTCGTCGTCGTTGTTGTTGTAGTTGTTGTTGTTGTTGCTGTAGTTGTTGTTGCTGTAGTTGTTGTTGCTGTAGTTGTTGTTGCTGTAGTTGTTGCCGCTAACAATAACAATGACAACAATGGCGCTTAGCGGCTCGGGCGTACGGTGTTGATGGCGAACCTCGTAGGATTGATGGCACGCCGCACAGCTCCGCCGTTTACCTGATTTCTTTGCCGCGGTTGTTGTTGTTGCTGTTGTTGTTGTTGTTGCTGCCGTTATTTTTTCCACCGTAGTGGCGTGCAAGCAGACAAATGATGTCTCTGGTGAGCTAAATGAGAAGCAGCGTTGTAGTGTTTTACTGGTACTTCTAATGGCGAAAGGGGCACAGGAAATAGCGTGTTTGAATGCTAGAGCCGTGTCTTAATTTAAGGCTGGAGGCTGTCCGCCCACTAACAAGGTTAATATATCATAGGTGGACCCACGGAGACACGATTTGAATTAAGTGCAGTCTTAATCATCATACTGTGCTGCATAGGTGAGGACACTCCCCGCATTGGGGCGGCAGCTATGGGCCCGTGCATTTTGCCCTCCCAGCCGTCAGTAACCAACGCGTAGTTAACCTCTGAAGCAATTTTTGTCGGACAGACTCTAGCCAACGTTTTGACGTCCACAGGATTGCGTTTGCATTGCGAAAGTAAGACGAAATACCCACAAATATAAATGTGCAACGACGGAGATCGAACCCATGCACCCCCCGTGTGTCTTCTCCGATCACAAGGCGCACGCGAATGCACCACGACATCACTGGGCTTGAAAACCTCCGAAACAACGAGTTGCTTGATGTCCTCCCCTCAAACGATAAACACATTCCTATCAGACTAAAACATGTATGCTAATAAAGACACTTTTGTTTAAATTACGAGTTGGGAAACCGCCGAGTGCTGCGGCTAGACTATAGCGGTGAAAATCGAAAAACGACGTACAAATAACTAAATAGTCATCTTACTTTCATGATCATCATCATCATTACGATATCATCGTCAATATACTAAATTCCGGCTGATGATCTTGCGCGATTTCCTTACAAAGATATCTGCGCTCTGCTTGTTGTCTATCTCTCTTTCTCTCTCTCTCTCTCTGTTTCTATCTCGCTCTAGGTCACACGAGCAGTAGTGTAGACAGTAGCAAATGGTGACCGCCGCTCTCATAATGATGACTGATGTAGTTAAGCCGGAGACGCTGTCGTTTAGTTAGCGTTGTTTTGATGCAGCTTGCAGCTGTATCAACAAGATTATCGAGCAATGCGTTGCGCGAGCCGGCGAGCGACAAGCAACGCTTGTCTGCGTGGTCACGGAGCGCTGGCGACCAGAATTTGCAGGCACGTTGTTGCAAAGGTGACCACGCTTGCGTTCGGCCTCAGCCGAATGCGTCAGTTAGTCAGTCAGCCAGTCGAAGGAGAGGGCAGACGAACAACTGATAATGGCTAAACCCACACCCGTTAGGAAGGAATGGTTGATGTAGCAAAAAAAAAAAAACTCGGCTTTTTCCCAGCGTTCCTACCCTCTAGCGAGCCGGGATCAGCTCGGCGCACGAGCGCGAGGCGCCTCCTCCACGATACCGACACCGGCGCCGGTGCCGTGGTTAGATGCAGAAAATCGCCACAAACAACCACCAGCTCATTGCTTCATTGAGCCAGTTAACAGTTAGACAGAAGAGACGCAACGCATCCATCTGCTCCGGGATGCATCCCTGTCTGTTCCTCCGCCTTTCCCACTCCGTTGTCATTGCCGCTGTCTCTGGCACGGCGGCGAAGCGCTTGGTCGATCGCCGGGTCTTCTATTCCCGTTCTTCTTGGATCTCACGCCTCACATGCTTCCTCCCCTGCTTTCCAGCAGGCAAATTACAGCAAAATCGCATCGCTTCTGCATTTGCTAGAATGATCGCTTTTACCACCACCACCACTACTATGACGACGACAACAACGTCTAGTACCTCTCTAGCGTAGTACACCCGCTACTCTAACGGCTGCTGTTGTTGAAACCGTTCGAGAGATTGGCCAATATAACTACGCTAACATAAACGCCCGCACACTGACATATACCTACAGACACGTAATAGCAGTAGTAGTAGTAGTAGTGGTAGTGAAAGTTGTCGAGCCCGGTGGCGTGGTGGCTTAAGTCTGCGCCTCACGACCGAAGGAGACGGTTTATAGGTGCGCGGGTTTGAGCTCCACCGTTGCACCGATTGATATTTATGGGGTCCGTCTATGAAGCAATGTGAAAAACAGTTCCGTGGACGTTAAATCTTGGCTGAGGGTTAGCCCGAAAACTTTACTTTAGTGGTAGTGAAAGAAGTAGTCCTTGCTATGACGCAATGCGAAAAGCAGCCACATAGGCGTTAAATCTTGGCTGAGGGTCTGCCCGAAAAGTTCATTTAGTAGTCCTTGTAGATAGATCCAGTGTCGAGCCCGGTGGTGGCGCGGTTCATTCGCGTGCACCTGGCGGCCGGAGGAAACTCACACTGGTGGGTTCACGGGTTCGATTTCCACCGTTGCACGGTTGTATTCATTGGGATCTGTCCTACGAAGCAATGCGAGAGCGGTTCCGTGGACGATAAATGCTGGCTGAAAGTCAGGCCAAAAAATAGCCATTTTGTTTTAGTGGATCGCCAGTAAGATGCTACTTAGATAGTTGACTCAACATAAGGCAAGATAGATAGATGGACACGAATGCCGCCGCCGCCGCCGCCTACAATCGCCTACCTTTGAAGTAAGTCTACCAAAATCGCCTACAGGTTGCCTACCGATTTCCTGCCAGCAGCAACTGCAGCGGCATATACCAGCAATATATAAGCAGCCGTAGTAGTGCCGGGAGCGACTACGGCGTCGAGAGAGATGCTGAGCAAACCAGCAGCAGCCCCAGAGATTTAACTAGCTATTGCTAGTTGAAAACTTTTGCCAGAGAGCGTCTTGAGCGGGAGACGTGAATACAGTTGACGTCTCGTTGGGATTTGACTTGCGTAACGACGCCGATGAGCGGCCGTCATTTATTTATTCAGCCTGCCAGCCAGTTTATTGGTCAGATGGTGAACTAGATTTACAATCAATCAATCAATCAAGCAATGGTGCGTCTGTCGGACATGTTTGCCTTAAGTCGAAAGTGCGCCAGTTATGCGTGCTTCAAGTAGTGTCTATGTTCATCTAACCAACGCGTCAACTGACCACCGCCATCAACGCGATGGCACGGTGAACCATCGAGTGTGTGTGTGTGTGTGTGTTTATGTATGTGTTTGTTTGTGTGTGAATGAGCTGCATTGATTGACAAATAAATCAGCCAACTCTCCCCGTCGAGGCGTGTTAAGCGTGCGTGGAGGCATGGTTCGTCGGGGGTGGCGGAAGACAGGAGCCTCTTTCTTCCTCCGGACGTCGGCGGCGAGAATAGAAACCGAAATAGTCCAATACAGGGGGACAGCCGCGATGGCGGACTTCAGCCCTTCAGGGTGGGCTGCTGACAAGCGGATAGGCGGTCGTCTCTGGCACAAGATTCATTTCTTCCAAGCGCGCAAGTCGCGTCGTCAAATGGGTGGCCCCGCTAACTTCTACCCAGCATGGCGGCGGCAGCAGCAGCAGCGTTTCGTTCGACAGTAGCGTCTAAACAATGAATGAATCATTCGTCGACGCGACGATAAACGGCGACGCCAAAGCGATGGTTAGGCAGACGCGTCGCATAGCCTGAACGTGCGTGAGTTCACGTCGATTACGCTAACAACGAGCCCAATTCTTACGGTTAGTACTCGTAGTGAATCGTTAAATCAATGAAACCAAAGGGCAGGGAAAGGAACAACGCAACAACACGACAGTAGTGTTGGACTAGTAAAGATGGGTAGGCATTACAGAATAGTAATAGTAGTAGTAATAATAATAATAATAATCACAGATGACAATACCAGCAGTATACCATAAAACCATTAGGACAGGATGAAAACAAAAGCTGCAGCAGCGGTAACAGCAACGGGAATAACAGTGCACCCAAGAAAATTAACTTAATCTTAACCACAATTATAGCCAGAATGACGACGTTGAAGACGTAGAACAGAGTAGCAACAATGGTCGTGGTAATAACATTATATACTACGTGAACTTTAAAAAGATATATAACAAATCGTTGTCGTCATCATTGCAGTTGCTGTTGTTGCATGGTTGTTGTCGTTATTGTTGCCACTGCTATTCTCACCGTTACTTTCACGTTATGTCGACGAGCAGAACCTATCTTTATACCTGTATATATCAGACAGATAAAAGTGTACAGATAGATATGTAAATGCTTCTTCTGCTAAGACGCTCACCGGGAGATGCAACAGCTCGCTAGCAACGACGAGCGACTGAATTGAGCATATATGTCTAGTAAGTGAGCAAGTGAATAACCAACCAGCTGCATTTGACTGGTTCTCCACGGCCGCCAACTGCCGACCGCTGCAGGGACAGCTGGGGGCAGCTTGCTTCTATAATACATAAATGGTGATGATTGTGGGAACAGAACACCGCCCGGCTGTGGGGACGCTGAGTGGGGCGGAGGGGGAACATCCTCCGTTATAACAGCATAGCCACACCAACAACAATAAAAACAACAGCGGCAACAACAACAACAACAACAGCGGCAACAACAATAACAAACAACAACAACAACAATAACAACAGCGGCAACAACAACAAACAACAACAGCGGCAGCAGCAACAACAGCAGCGGCAGCAACAACAACAACACAGCAACAACAACAACAGCAGCGGCAACAACAACAACAGCAGCGGCAACAACAACAACAACAACAACAACAACAACAACAACAACAACAACAACAACAACAACAACAACGACGACAACAACAACAACGACAACAGCGGCAACAACAACAACAACACGTAGCATAAGTAGGAGAAGCAACAGCAGAAGCTCATGTGCTATCGCGTAGCATCAACAACAACCCCAACCAACCACGGGCGATGACGAAAGCGTGGCTACTGAGAGACGACGGTAGACTTTCTTGCTTCGGTAGCTTTACTAGCTGCAGCTATCTATCTATCTATCTATCGGCAGGGCTGGGTGGCAGACTGGCTGTGTCGGCTTGCTGTTGGCTGGATGGCGGGAGCAGCGGCAGCGAACGCGGTTCAAAGGTCGACCTACCCCGTTCGGTTACCCCCAAGCCCCTCTCCGCCCTTCACCTTTCCAGCTACCATCGTTCAACACAGCTTCTTGGATCAAAACTACTAGCAGATTCCGTTGCATACACACTCGCGCATGCGTGTGTGTGGATATATGTATCGTATGTAAATTGATCACTGAAGTATATGTATGTATATATATATATATATTTATTTAAATGCTGCAATTCATCTCGGGTAGCATCGACTACAAGACAGTATCAGTCACTGACGAGCAAGAATTGAATGCCTCTTCCACAAGCTTCAACATCATTGGATCATTACTCTTGTTATTATCACCAAACTGGTTGATATCCTCGGCTTTGGCCTGCATTAAAGATTGAGTGAGCTGAATGAAAAGAGCTTGCCTATATATATATATATATAGGTTTGACCATGTATTCTTGCTACAGTGGTTAAAGACCGCCATCTATGCTAGCAAATGCGTCGTCTACGCAACGTACTAGCTTTTCCGCGTAATAGGCAATGCTTTGAAATTCAAACAGTTAAGTGAAAACAGTCGACAGTGGTGCTGAGAGAAACAATTGTTCACTAGTTATGACGACCCGCTTTTAATGCATTAAATTGTTGATCTAAATTTCCTTAAATGCTTTGTTTTGCCGTCGGACATGGTTCACTAACGCCGGATTTGATTTATTTATTCTATGAGTATACACTAGCATAAGAAACCATCCCAAATGTCGCCTAAATTCTTTCGACTTCAACCGGCAATGTTCTAAGAGTAGGGCAGATCATGATAATCCGCATATTTGTAGTTATATCAGTAGTGATAAACAGTTCTATCGGCAAGCCATCAAGCAAGGGCTATGGCTAGTGCAGGGACCAAGTTGTGTGTCGCCGAGCCAGGACGGTATGGCTTTGTAAACGTGAGCATCTTATTTATTTATTCATCTCACATCACTATTAATTGATTAGTGTATCATGGTTAATGCAAGTTGCTTTTGGGTCCTCTTTGCTGAGACGTCGAATGAATATGAGGGCAGGTACCATTTCGCCCCCGACCGATAGGAGCGCATCACTGTGTCGACAGCACGGTTAATGGTCATGCATGCATTTGCAAACGCCAACTAAAGCGCCACTAGCTTAATGCGTGGCTCGAGCATCCAGTAGGTAAACGTAATCGAGGCAGCCTGGTTATTGTTGTCACTGGCTATTCTCTGTTTGTTCACGCAATCTCGTACGAGCCGTCGCTGTAAGGACAAACAACTTCAAGCAATGATCTGTGTAACTCAAACAAAGTTGAGGAATTATATATATATATATATATATATATATAAACTGATGAAGGCACGAAGCGCTTCGGATATAAAACCTCAGAAATACTACTGCAGACATATACACGTTATATATATATATATATATATATATATATTTGATCGGCAAGGTTCTAGTAGGTTGAAATTTGCCGCCACATCGAAACGGCCAGGTTTTTCCGGTTTGATTTGTTTAATATCACTATTGATCAGCTACATACAGGCAAGTTTTTGTGCCAATCAGTGGCGGCGTTTGTTGTTTGAGTTCGGTTCAAAGAAGTGCAGAAAACGAGGTTCGATAGTTTCTGGTGCCGAAAATGAAGGAGCAAAGGACCTGCATCAATCTATGAAAAAAATCAACAAATACCAAATCATATGTTTTAAAGTAGTATAAATGCTACGAAACGCTTATGATGATTAGGTGGTGTCCCAAAACGCTGAGTATACGTGGTGCAGCCGACTTTGCAGCGCACGTGAAGAGGCCAAATATGACCCCCGTTTGGCAAGACATTCAACGTCAATATCAACGGAAGAAAACGTTGAAAAAAATCGTGATATCTTGCTCAGTTGCTGTACTGTTAGGGAGATAGTTGGCGGGTTGGAGATATCTTATGGATCAGTTGTAACAGTTGTTTTGTGAGTCAGAATACTGGCAGCAAGTATGTGTCAAAAACGTCGAATCCAGCAAATGAACGCCCGTTGGAAAAATGTCGTAAATGAGCCTTCAGGTGATAACAGAAGATCCTGGCCGCTTTATGCAGTAATTATTATACGTACTACTACAAGGAAACGAGTCATGAGTAAATGGGTGCGGCATCGAGACCAAAGCCCAATCCACCGAGTGGTTCTGCCAAAGAGAGAATCGAGCGAAGAAAATCAGACGAAGCAAATCCACCATCACGGCTCTTTTGGACTTTGTTTTTACTACAAGGGAAGCATCTTCCACTATTTTTGCCACCTGGTTCTATCGATAATAAAGAGTACTACCGTGCAATTTAGAGAGAATTACGCGAGAACATCCGATTCAAAAGGCTTAAACTCTGGGCGCTTCGACCCTCCATCACGACAACACAGTGGCGCACACATCGTTACTGATTTCTGATTATTTGAAGAAAACATTAATTTCTCTATTTCCGCAATCTCCTCATTCGTCGGATTTGGCTCCGTGCGACTCTTTTCTGTTCTCACGGATAACAACATTTAAAAGAAGTATTCGAGGGAGCAACTCAACTCGAATCCGAAAGACGCTTTTGAAAAATGTTTTGACGAGCGGGAAAGAAATTGGCACAAGCGCTTTGCAGCGGGCGGGAGCTACTTTTAAAAGAGGGAAACACTTTAGAAGATTAAATAAATATTTGTTTTTAAAAAAAAAAAAATATATATATATATATATATATATATATCAGAGATTTTGCAGTGATTAAATAAATATTATTAGTAAAAAAATATAAATATATAATATATAATATATACAAAATATAGATAAGACAAAAAGCAGCCTAAATGGCATGGCATTGTGAAGAGTGGGCATGCGTGAAGATACTCTATGTTTCATACGGGGGGGTTTCGGGAATTATTGCTGCAGATGCATCGGCCTAATCACATAGCCGGGAGCTATCAGCGACTAGTGTGGAACCCTGCAAACGCACTAAACCCCTGTAACTCCACACCCTGTCAGGATCGGAATGCGTGGCGTTGGTTCGAGCTATAAACCGTAGACGGGTCACTGTGTGGTGAGTAGAAATGCACTCATTTTCGTCCACATTCGTCGTACCAATATACTGATAAGCATTATTATTTAAGTGTATAAGAAAAATACTGATAAGTGGTAACAAGTTGGAAGTTGTATTGGCTGAGCTGCTTGTGACATGCCTCGTGTGTCGTAGAAAGACGAAGTCGCGGTTACACCTCCACTGCGTGCGGTATGAGAGGTGGTCCCGAGACACGCGGCTGCCTGTCGCAACACCACTTCTTTCTCCCCTCATAGAGGTGTTCAGGAACAAGCGCGCTGCTTGAGGATTTCTCCATCCCATCCCTTAACTTGGCCCTAGCGCACACGAAATGACCGCACACCTAATTTCAAGGACGTTGGACTGCCGCAATGAGGCCGGAGTCTTGCGAGCGATGAGCGCGTCTTTAGTTGAGAGCCAAGAAGAGGAAAAGAGGTAGAAAGGGTAGAACAAGAACAACAGTAGTAACACCAATAGCAGATAGCAGTAAAACCTCTGATCGTCGTTTTGGAAGATCTGGGGTACGTACTTTCACATGTTGGTGTTGACCGGTGAAGCCACCGCCATGGCCGGCTGGATTAGATGTTCATTGAGCTGGAAAATCGAGGCATAGCAGACCGGTTGTGGGGCTGGATATGTTGCGAAGCCTTTGGCTGCGTCGTCGGTATGTAACAGCATGTAACAGCGAGCGCGAGAACCAGCTCTGCGTGTCCGTCATGAAAACAACACACACATAGACTACATTCGTCATGCGTTTTCTCTTTCTTCGCCACCTCTTCTTCGTATTCTCCTTCTTTCCCTACTTCGTTTTGCACTTCTTGTGTTTTTCATATTTTTCGCGTTGTTGTCAGTCGCCTTCTTCCACTCTGCTTTGCTCGCTAATTGTGCAAACAATAGCGGCTGCAGTAGCGGCTCCAGTGGTGGTAGGTAACAACCAAAAACAAAACAATAACAACGACAGCAGCAACAACAACAACAACGACAGCAACAACAACAACAACAGCAACAAAATTCTTGCCGTCGTTGTTACCAAAGAGCCAAAAAAAACAACGAAAACCTACGCCCGTCTGTTTGTTTTTCCTCTCCTTTCTATGACGTGACAGAACATGCAGGCCAGGCAATGTTCCCCTGTTGTTGTTGCTGTTGTTGTTGATGACGCTAAAAGTAGCAGCAACAGTGCTTTGCTATGTGGCGATGTGGGTTCTTTAGTTGTCCACGCGTTTTAAACGTGGAAAATGATCATTTACTGTTGCCGCTGTCTCAAAAAAAAGTTCGGCGTTGTTGTTTTTGTCGACGTCCAGGGTCGACAGCGACACCGACATCGATCGAGCACGCGGGCTTACCCAGTGCACACGCAAACACCTACCTCTGGGCCATGCCGACTGTGGTTGTTGTTATTGTTGTTGTTGTTGTTGTTGTCATTGTCGTAGTCGTTGTTGTTGTTGTTGTTGCTGTTGTCGTTGTTGTTGTTGTTGCTGTAATGGTGGTAGGACTAAACATTGTTCTTGTTATCACTTCCATACCTATGACAACAACCACGGGATTACCCACAGCTACAGAAATTGCATCAGTAACAAGATAATGGAGAGGAGGAGGAAGAAAAAGAAGAAGACGAACAACAACAACATTGGCATAGGGCAATAGTTGAACTATTAGAAATCGCGTTTGTTTTATTTTTTTACAACAACAACAACAACAACAAAAACCCGTGCAACTACTTGCGACCATATACCACTCGTATGGTGCACCATCGGAACCTTAGCGCAAACAAAAGCCACGGAACGTGCGCGTGGTCGGGTAACCTCTCTGTTCCCGATCAGGTGGGGCTTTGATGCTGCTTCGTTACACTTGCGTTGATGCAATGATCTAGCCCTTTCGCGCCCTCATCAAGAGTAGAGTAACTGTCGTGTTTGTCGTCGTCGTCGTCGCCAAAGACAGCGCCGTTTTCTCTCCCCCACACCCCCCTCCTCTGTTTTGACCAGAACCCGAGTAGTATTAAATAACATGCATCGGACAAAGTGGGGTTTCGAGCACTCGTCAGCCGTCTACAGGCTTGCACATGGGCAGCAATGACAAGCACAAGACACGCAAATGCCGTGCTCTTTAAGCAGCGTTGCCAGCAAGGCTGACGGCACTGACGACGACGACGAATAGAAAAATAAAGCACAGGAAACCCCAAAAAATGCGTCATTTAACCGCTATAATGAAACGTAAACCAAAGCGTTTAGCCCAACAGGATTTTTCGTTCTATCTCTGTCTTCCACTGTGTCCGACTGCCCCCCCCCCCCCCCGCCATGCTAGGGGCAACCACAAACAAAGGTAACAAAAGAAAAAAATATATATATATATATATACTTCGGTAAGTTACAGCGATGCTTGGCACCTTGCCCAGGTGGTCGACACTAGGCTGAACCTAAGGCTGACGTTGTTTTGTCGCCAGGTTCACTGGGGGACAGTCGTTCACACCCCGATATGAGTTAGATAAAGTTATGTTTCACAAAAAAAAAAATAGTATATATATCATGGCAACCACTAACAAACAACATCCGCACTTCTTCTCCTCTCTATCTTTCGGCCCACGCACACGTCTGAACGCAGCATTTTTCCTGACCACACCTTTCGGTACTAATTACGAGAAACGTGTAATATTGGCACAATGGCATGTCTCTACTAGAACGACAACTAGCCTATTGCAATTAGGTAACAACAACAGCATATTTTTCTGTATGCATATATATTATATATATATATATATATATTCATCATAATCGTCATATTTGAGTTGGACAAGTTAATGCCTATGAAATTAGTTCCTTTCAAACATGCAAACGTTGCGATGGTAGAGAGAACGACTGTTAATTCACCCGAGTGACGCCGTTCCTACTTCAATGCTTGCAGACATGCGTCTATGTGTCCATCTCATACGTTTGTGTGGATTTGTGTATGTGTGTGTGTGTGAGTGCATTTGCTTTTGTCGAACTAGAAGACATCAATCGTAAATGTCTGTCGCGGCAATTGGCTTTCACTTATGTACACATATAGCTATGCACATACATGGTCAACTTATTGACATAAGGCGAAATACTTCTTACGAGGCACACCTAGGACTCCCTTCAATTTGGTCTTAATTGTTCTGCTGCAACAGTTCGGTTTGATTCGGCAAGAGAAAGGTTGCGTGCATGTATATACTATATACATGCACCTTTTACATTTAAATTGTGTTTTATTATATACAAGGATTGCATATGTAATTGTGTCTCGACCCTAGCCACTAAGTGCGAGCTCGTATGCGAGGCAAGTGGCCCTTATGAGGCATTCTATCTGCACAAAACTCGACCTAAAATTTTGACCCATAGGCTTTTTTCATTTTCAGGCCCGGCACAGGCCCTTTTTGTCGTGTCAGGTCTAGCATTGCCAAAAAGTTGTCCTTTGTCAATTTGAAGACGTTTGTTGATTTACGGCACTCGTTCTTAAATAGTGTCCATAACAGGACTAGACGACTCGCATGTTTGCCCTGTTTGGCTTGAGGGCGGAGCGTATGACATTATTTTGGACAACCACCTCTAGACCATTATATATATATATATATATATATATATATATATCGTTCTAGTTGATCTTGGCATGCATCAATTCTCCTGCTGATTGGCCGATGAAGGCCGAGGCGAAGAAGACAACGAATCGTGTAAAATTGCGCCAAACTAAATTCTAACGGTATCCGGTAAATGCTACCGCAGAGCACATATTACGCTCCATTGAGCTATTGGCTGAGCAGTCACGGGTAACGGTGCTTAGTTTGATCATGCCAGGAGAACGGCAGGCGGCCACAGAACGTTGCTCCTCAATCGAACTTTTCTCGGAATTGTGCTGTCAGTTTATTCATATAGGTGGCATCTCTGGCCACAGCTGCAGCCACAGCAGTGTCCTGACAGTGCCACTAATAATATTAGTATTACCAGTTCCGTTATTCGGCGCCATCGGCAAGAGACATCGCGCTGGCCGAGTTTGTTATTCTCATATAATAGTCGATTGTCCTTCAATTCCAGAGAGCTGCAACAACAACACAACAACAACAATAATAATAATAATAATTTCCGTCTGTAAAAATTATGTTGTGCAAACGTGCGAACAAACTTAATTTCAGTTTTCGTCTATTTTCTAAGTCATTGCATACACCAGTGGACGCAACGTTTCTACTACGGTAACAGCCAGCAATAGTACATGTCTTAGAGACTCGTTCTGCGGTTCAATCTACTTGAACACTTTAAGGACGCAAGTTAATGTTATTCATATGCACTCGTTGTCTCTAACCAGCAGTAAATACAGTATATATATATATATATATATATATATGCATACAGTTAGCTGCAGCGTTATGAGCCCCTGGTATAAAATAGTGATACGTGTCAATGGGATAAAAAGTAAATCAATCAGAATATATATATATATATATATATATATATTTAGAAAGGAAGAAAAACTGGAAGAAGAGAGCAAGAACATTCAAAAAACGGCGCCAACGACCGACTAACCGAAGCTGACGATGATCAAACCGTGGCACCGGCGCACACTTCTGCGTGTAAACTGTGGACATTGATTGCAGTCAGCCACCACTGGCACCAGCGCCAACAAGGGAGCTACGACAACGACGCTGACGACAACAACAACAGCAACAAAAACAACAACAACAGAAACAACAACAAAAACAACAACAAAAACAACAACAACAACAACAACAACAACAACAACAACAACAACAACAACAACAACAACAACAACAACAACAACAACAAAAAACAACAACAACAACAACAACAACAACGTACGACAAAGTCAGCGACAAAGTCAACGACAGCGGGCGTCGCACGGGCTATGATCTTTCATCTTCTCCTACTTCATCTTGTTTTCCAGCTAGTTCGTTTGTCCGCCTGCTACCAGAAGAAAACTGTCTTCCATCTGTCTGTCTGTCTATCTGTAAGTCACTGTGTGAAGATCCCGATGCCGGCAATGTTATCGTATTGATGGTGGTGGTAGTAGCAGTAGTAGTAGTAGTAGTAGTGGAAGTGGAGATGAGGTGAGGAAAAGGGGAGCTGAGGCTGCTGCCGCTGCAGCTGCACGCGTGCATAGTCATAGCCAGCATGACGAAAATGACGATTTTGCGCTGCCGAAGCCGTCGCAGCGCCGTCGGCATGGCAATCCGCCATGGCAATCTGACAACAAAACGCCATCAACATCTTCAAGCTGCATCACTACTAGCTGGAAGAAAAACAGCCGAGCGACACGCCGCCGGATCTTCCCCTCCAGCGTCCGAAACAGCAGCAAAAATGACAAACAAACGAAAGCTGTGCACAGACACTGTGGAGATGTGGTGTGCACCAGATGGGCAGAGATACACCATACATACAGAAGAACAAGACAGAAATACTCGAATACAAGAGGAAGAGAGGAAGAAGAAACAGCAGTATCGGCCGACATGTGATTGTCTGCCACAGTGTCACAAAAGTGTACAAAAAAGTGCACACATACATGAGAAACATACATACATGCAAATATATATATATATATATATACACGTACATACGAAACATATATACATACATACATAGACGAGAAACAAACATGCATGCATACGATATAGTATGCATGTCCCGTAAACACACAGGTTCAAACAAGTTTGTTTGTTTCATATACACGTGAGCAGAGACACGAACGTATATGAAACCCGCTCGCAGTAGAGCTAGATATTTTGATTTAGTTTGTATTTATATATCTCTAACCTCAACACAAATCGGGAACTCTTCAAAAAAGATCCTTTCAAAAGGGCGTTACGCGTCATGCCGGATTTTGACCCCGCTATGATTTCTAGTGTCAGAGTTGTCGGCTATCTTTTCCACGCCGGCCCGCCGACAATTATATAAATATATATATATATATATATATATATATACATAGATGGATAGATCGATATATAGGTGGGTTCATAGTAGCTAGATACACACACACACTGCGGTAGAAATATACGTACGGATGATATGATCGTATTGTAGTTATGGTGGTGATGAACGTCCGAGACGTTGGACAACGTCAAATTGCCTCGTAACCTGAACAGAAAATAGCCGACTAATTGCCAAACCCAACGACCAGCAACAAGAAAAAGAAGCAAGCGGACGAGAAGGAGAAGAACAACAACAACAACAACAACAACAATAAGAATAACAACAACAACAACAACAACATCATCATCAACAACGCCAGAATAACTTCCACTGCGGAACACCGAGCGTATACCGGCCACAAACCGGTGATGAGCTACCTTAGCGTAACCCCATGTCCACTAACTAGCAGAGTACGCCGCAGCAGCCGCCGCCGCTAACTCCGCCCGCAACGACCGCCTCAAGCGAAGTTTCGAAAGCGCGGAGAAGGGCAGGACTTATGGGGCCGCCTGCCCTTCCAGCAGCGACCACCGAAGGCCTGACGCGTGACATCGATCGGCCAGCAAAAGAGAGATGATGAAGATCGAAGTTCGACTTGTTGTTGTTTGAAAGTTCGTGTTCTGCCCCGCGTAGCAGACCTGTCGGACTGCGTCTCTACTGCAGTTTGACAGGTCTGCTGGGGCCCTATCCACTGCTGCTGCATCGGAGATGAGGGCGTGGCCCGTACGAGTAGTATACGAATAGCTTCGCCCGTACGGGCGGCCCGACGCCGAGTCTCGCCGATGTGAGTGTCCTCAGGTGAGGAACGAGGGAGAGGTGGTCCTGAGTTTCTGCGTTGTAGCGTCGTAATCGCGTCGACTGCTGCTGCTGTTGCTGCTACTGCTGGTGCCTGTGTGTGATCTGCTACATGAGATTGTTATGGTGTGCGTGTGTGTTGTTATGATCGGCATCAGTCAGTGGCGCGCCGTAGCGTTAACAGTTGGCGAATAAAAGAACACACCCACCAATCCACCCGATCATACGCAAGCACACAGAGGCCCAGAAATACAGCAAAAGAGACACACACATCGACAGGCTACCACAGTACAACTGATAGGTCGACGGACCAGGCAACGAATGTGACAACAATTAACTAACTGCGCTGCTGCTCAATCAATCCAACAGGCACAATGAGTCACAAATGAGAACTCAACCGCGGCAGCCCTCTGAGCCGGACGGAGTTCATGGAGTCGTGGACGACCCTCTGTGTGGATTGATGACTTGGCAAACGATTGATGAAACGATTGCAAAAATAGTCAAAGCAGGTGGAGCAGGTCGACGACAATAATAGATCGATGATCCATCGTTCTGATGATGAACGAACCACCAATTCGTCGACTAAGCCTACATACAGTGCAGTAGGTGTATATATACTTGCCCGCATGAAAGCGACGAGTTCGATCTCGCGCAACGCGAGGACGCATTCCGTAGTCAGCCGGTGAATGATCGGCACTATTCTTTGTTGTTACTCTTACTGCTGATTTTTTTTTTAGATTTCCCGCAAGGCAATTGCCCGTGTACGGATTTTTTCATGTCATGGCTATGTTTACTCCACTCCGGCATTTACCTTGTTTAAATTGGAAACCATGCAAACCATTTAAGAGTGGCCGGTCTGGGTTCGAACCCAGTCCTCCCGAATGCAAGGCAAAGGCTTTGCCACTAAGCCACCTTGCTCGGTTCTTTCTCGGTTGATTCTATTGTATTTGTTATTTTTAGTGGTTGTTGTTGTTGTCATCGCGTCGTCGTTGTTGTTGTTGTGTTGTTCGCGCTACGTTAGAACAGACGCGCACATTAATTGATCGATCAAATAGATGGTGAGACACGCATGGTTGCGAAAACTTGGTCATGTGGTAACGCCCCCATTGCAGCCCCCGATTGTTTGTAGCATTTTTACGAGTGAAAAAATGAGAGACTGTGTACTTTTCTATCCTATACAAGTTAGATTTTCTCTTTAGTTTTGGCTACTTCTGTTCATACTTGCTGCTGAGTACAGTAGAAAGGGAAGGGGAGAGACAGAGCGGCGGAGAGCACGGTTTACCTCACTTGAGGTACAATGATGTGTTGGATGTATACGCCTCGGCAAAGAGAGCTTTTATAGGAGTAGTTCGACGTCATGTCGATGAAGAGTACTGTAATGAATGGGTCGTTCAATTAGTTCAACCTCGTAATGAATCAGCCAAAGGTTAAGCTAGCAATGTTTACAGCAAACATTAGTTACACACTATTTATATATGATTGTCGACCATATATAAATAGTGAGAGGCGACAATCTAGACTGTCGCCTAGATTCGACTCCAAAAGCTCGGTAACGTTTCTAAACGAGTACCACAAACAGCAGCAAAAACGAGTACAACAACAACTTTTACCGCAACAACAATAACAACAACAATGACATTAACCGCAAGCACAACTACGGCAATAACAACGTCACTTGGGCTACTGTGCTGACCGGAGTGGACCTGGAAGACCAGGAATTTTCTGGGTGGCCAACGATGTCGCCTGGACATGAACGTCGGTAATGTTACTGACTCACGTTTCTCCCATTTAACTAAAGGATGCTGAACTCTTCTTTCTATCGCTCCTCCTAACGAACACAGCTACTACTATGACTACTGCTACCGCTACTGCTGATGACATGATTTTGCTCCGGGCAAAGTTCGCATTCGCTGCTGGACTGCTGACGAGAACCTGTGTAGCCATTGAAGTCATTTAAGCTACCCCGAAGTGCCACCGGTCTGAACATGACAATAATAACAGCAGCACCAGAAATAGGTGCAACAGCAGCAACAACAACAATGTGGACAACGCGTTAAGAGAAGAAAGACAACGAGAGAAAATCTGTCAGGCTGAACCATCAGGGCGATGATCTTCGGCGACGA
>QVRM01004042.1:0-45879 GCA_003439945.1 Dermanyssus gallinae | reverse complement strand
GAAACTATAATATCTGGGGACATCGAAACGATGGACGGAAAATGTTTCTGTCAGAACACGACGTCGAATCCTGATCATTGGCTACGTAAGCTGGATTCTCTCATGCTACGAAATCCTTCGCAGTCAAATTGGCATGTTGTCACTAGTAATTCTTGTGTTTATTGTGACTCGTTTTTCGGCGTCTGCCAGTTGTGTGAGTCGTACACTTCTAAGCTCCTCGAGGCCCTGAATAATTTTCACGATGCACTCTTGAAGATCGGACTTCGGAGAGCGTATCGTAGGACCCTATTCTTCCGCGGTGAAGCGACGAGTCATTGGCAGTGCTGACCCACTTCTCGGATTCGTTGGCTGAGGAGCAAGTTTCTGAGCTCCGTTTTCTTGGCTTCCTTTTTGAACGATCCTTTTTTAAGTTGTTTTTCTCCAACCGCATGCCAAAAAATGCGTGCCACGCTTCTGAGCTATTGGATCTGCCGCTTCTGGGCTGTACTTCCTTTGACTAGGCAAGATCCGATTGACTATTTGTCAGAGGTATGCACTTCAGGAGTGCTAGCCTTAAAAAGACTCTGCAGATCTGAGTTGGCTTTCCAAGATTACTCGCGAAAGCCGACCTTCGGCACGAACTTAATCTAGGGTCTGCGGATAGCGTGTCCATGCATCGATATATCACGCCGCCTCGGCTCATATTGCAATCTATCCGCCGGCGAATCGACAAATAAAGCTGTTCCAGGATTGTGACATCGCGCCTGTTTGTTGCTTGCATGATGTATGGAACCTGCTTGTGCACGAATCACATCGGAGCGATACCGGTTAGAATTCTGCGCCTGTTCGGCTGCAATGAAGCAGATACCACCTACATCTGCTATGGTCTTATTGCTGACTAGCCACTACCCATACAACCGTAAAATTACTGCAGCGAACTATTCCAACCTTAAATAACATAATACTGATAATTAGCCAAAACGTAAATAATCAGTCCCTTTAAATATTTGCCTGGTGTTCAAACTACCTATATTCGTTTGACAAACGGGGGCCTTACCGCTCAGCTAACTGGTGACTGATGGTGATGATATATAGTCCCTGAAAAAAATATAGGCCCATCAATTTTTGCCACATTTCACGCATTTATTATAACCAATCGTGAAAAGATCACAGTGATATGTGCTCACAGAGTAACAGCGGAGACTTCTATCGACATTTGGGGTCTCGGATTACTTTGAATCACGAAATTTCCACATCTGGCACAGCTACACCGCAAAAAAATGATAATGCCACTAGCAAGATACATGTCTTAATTAAGCGGATTGACGGCGTTTGGGCTCATTTTACGGCACCCAGCAACTTTATTTAATACTCAGTGAACTTCCCATTAAGTCGGATAATCTAAAAAATGCGGTTTGGTATAGTGTTGAAAAATGAGTTTTGGATGACGTCCTGCAAAAGCTCGTCCCAAGCCTCGAAAATTGTTTTTCGTCAGTGTAAACTTATCGTGTGAGCCAGCTCCAAACATTCTGGATGATATTAAGATCAGGTGAGACTGCAGGCCAGCGTAGGACCCCAATGTGACGTTGGTCGAACCAGCCTCCAATCAGCACGGCGGTCTAATTCGGGGCGTTATCGTGTTGAAAAACGAAGCCTGGCCCTCCCATCAGCTCAAAATGTGCCGATTGCTATTTTAGTAAATCCCTATAGGGCGTCGAATAAACACGACCGTCTAAAAACACAATCGACGACTTTGTATGATACCCGACAGCGGCCCAGATCACCACTGAACCGCCACCTGAGTGACTTTTTGACAAAATTCGTTCTTCCTTGCGGACATCGTGCAAATAATAGGTAAATCGATCCGGTTCATCAAAGTTAAACTTATGACATCGTATCGTGGGCACTCAGTGGTCCATGACATCGTTTCGTGGGCGAAGTCAAGACGAGCTTTCATCGGTCAGCGGTCAATCGTTCTTTTTTCTTGTGTTTTTTTTCTCGTAAGCCAATGCGTCTTCCTGGGGAAGTTTTGCACATTTCGCACGTTCGTTTGCATGTCGGCCGCCGCCGCAATTGCCCTTGCCGAAGGCGCACAGGTCGACGCGCTCTTCAGAATTGCAATTTTGCAGAATTGCTTCGTTCCGAAATGGCATTTGGACATCCGGAACTCTTTTTCACGGCCTAATTTTTACTTAAATTAACAGAGTTGTTCACTACTTGGGAAGAACGCCCCAATTGACGGAAACTTTTGCGATTAGAGAGGCCGATGTTCTTATATGTGTTACTATAGGCCTTTTCGTCACTCATGAGGCGCCAGCCTAAGCCGATCGTTTCAACAAAGAAAAAACTACTGGTAGGAGGTCTGCCTTTCTGTCGAGCCGTGAAATGAGCTCAAACGTCGTTATTCTGCTTAATTGGCTCGTTAAGACATGCATCTCAGCAGATTTCTGCAGTAGAGCGGCGTAAAAGTCCCGCTTTAGCTGCTGCGACAGCTACTGTCTCGGATATCGGCTGTTTCAGCTGACCATCTCGGCGCATGTAGTGCAATTAAACGATTTACACAGGAGAGCCCCTTTTAGCAGCTTGAAGCGGCGACCGTGTGGCAGGCGTCGTGGTCCATCATGACCATGTCAGGCACGTGGTGACTAACTATGAAAAGCATGAAGCTTAAGCCACACTGTACTAAAATCTTCAAGTAAGGCTAGAACCACTGCTTGTCTGGGGCCGATTTTAGCTGGTCCAAGATTATGTGCGCTGTGTCCATATATAACGATCGTCTAGCGATGACTGGTTAAGTTGCTCCTCCAAAGAGCCTGGATCCAGCTTCAACCCCACTTTACGTTCTGCTTTCATTTAAGCAATCTGAATTTCTAACTTTGCTTTGTCTCCCAGCAGTCGCCGAAAACCCGAACGGATTAAGCAAAGCTGCATAACCGCTTAGAAAACTGTTGCACCTTAGAAATATAGCTATCGATTAGTCGGCTGGTCTGGAGACTCTGAGGGTCAAGGCTTGAAATCCCGAGGCAGAAAATGGCCAAATGTGAACGGTCGCGTTGCTGCACATCTTTTCCAGAATAAATGATGGCCTTTACACCCCTGAATAAAGCTGAGGGCTTCGTGTAGTTCTGCCAGGCCGTAAGCAAGATTATTATTATTATTATGACTACGAATAAACAAATTGCGCTCTTTCCGCTATATCCGTCTTGTGTACCCTGGTTGGAACATTCGTCCTGTAAAGCGGGATTAAGCGTAACTGTGATGGCAATTCTCTAGTGTCCTGTCTTCTTTGTCTCTTCCTTTCGGCATCGATTCCACGAGGAACGAGATGGTTTTATTCCGATTTTTCATCTTCTAGCATCAAATTGACCGTGAACTTCTTGAACCAATGCCCTATTTTTTCATCCACCGACAATAAGGTGTGTACACACATGCCTAATATGGTGTATTTGCTGTATATAATGAAATATGTGCATACACGTGTATATATACTAGTACCTACACAACAAAGATTGAATTATAATTAAGTAATTGTATTGAAAAATCTAGGTCCTGTGATGTCTCATTTTTGAGCTTTCATGTTCAATATCGTACAATATTACTGTTACGCGTAGAAAGCATATACACATTCAAGAAAATGTGCATTTTGGTACCAGATCGATTGTCTGGTAATTTCTGAGACTTATATATATATATATATATATATATATATATATATATATATATATATATGCGCTAGACATGCGTTGCTAAAGACACAAGTCGCATTTTATATTAGATGCCCTTAGAGCAACAGCTTAAAAAAATATATATATACATATATATTTTTCTTTTATATACATATACATACATACGCTGGGTGGGGGTGGCCGGCGAGTTCGTTGGCCTTTGCGCAACACCAGTAAATACCCGCAAGGCATGGCAGATCGCAGCCTTGTACATGCATGTGCGCATCATTGCATGCGGTTAGAGACAAATATGAACCACTGACACAGCCGGCTGCCGGGTTGTACGACGAGTAGGCGGGGCTGTTAACTAGAATTGTTTGGCAGCTAGCAATTGCTAATTGTTAGCTGCTAGCTGGTTGCTTACCCAGCTTGAATGCATATATATATATATATATATATACATATATATATATATATATAGATATATAGATATATATAGATATATAGATATAGATAGATATATACATATATATATATATATATATATATATATATATATATACAATATATATATATATATATATATATATATATATATATATATATATATATATATATATATATATATATACATATATATACATCTATACTCACGTTCTGCTCAGAGCAATCATTTTAGTGGGAGGATGTTGCCATGCTGGGGTCGAAGCAACGTCGGGCCGCGCAAACGTCGGTCCTAATTATTATTAAATTAACGAGTACAATCAGTATTGGCGGACACGTGCTGCACGAGAGGGGCAACCACAGTTTGTCTCTGCAATCGTGTCAAAGCTGTCGAACTGACCCACCAAAACTATTCGCTATCTCCGGCTCGTCGATATCATTTGATGTGTTGAACGATGTACTTTTGCATGTTTACGGCAAACTTTGCTTCATGCAGTTAGGCTTACCTTCCGTGCCAGTGTTATCGTCGCCGCTTTTTTTATGCGTCAGAGTAGCTTGACATACGAGTACACAGCTGGCTATGTACTCCACGGCCACGGCACAATGCCCAGGCCGATTGTGACAGGTGAGGCGTTTCTCGTTTAGTAGGAAGATCGGCTTGTTGAAAGCCGTTGGCTAAAAATAGCGTGGTTGAGGCGGTTGTGTTGAATGAACCTCGCCGGGTTTCTGCCGCAGGCAAAGCAATGGGTTCCTACAGGAAGCATTGGGGATCGGCACATACCACAGTCGTGGCTGTAGCAGGGCGTTTTGCCCAGTCATAAACTTGGACACATTTATGTATTAATGTGCCAGTCTTCGAACCTGGTGAAGCCTCTAACCATTGGTAGCTGAGCTTGACCGCTAGAAAACAGGCTGGTTGCTCAAGCCCCAGCTGCTGAATCGTTTCTTCTTTCTTCTTCACGCACCCTCTATCAGCGTGCATATCTAAGATATGTTGCAAACTTCAGTCAAGAAGATACGTTGAACCTAATCCCCTATTAATGCGGATATCTTGAAACTTGACTCTTATCTGCTCTTTACAACATACATAACGGAAATATAATGACTTGTGGCAGTAGTAGCTTGACAAGTGAATCTGCGGCGTGCAAAAAGAATGCTCTGTCTGATGCCTAGTACACTGTTCTGCAATAGGAGTACAGATTTTCCATCCAGAACTTGATATCTAATCGTATATTAATCTTCTTTCTTGAAAAATCCTTCCTAAAAATTATCATCAGACTTGCACGAAGAAACTAAATAATCCATGTCGGTGATAAGATATGTAATTTTACCCGTAGGGTCAAATCTAAGACACCGACAAAATATCGTAGAAGGCACAACTTTTGCTAGGGGTACACATGCATAACAATATTTGGCGTAATTTCTACGTAGCTAGCCGTATTTCGTTCGTAAAAGAGTCGGTCAGTTTAACGCTAAGTAGAGTATAGCAGGTCTAGCAGGGTTACCTTGCTGAACCCCACATGCCTTTGCGATGAATCCTCCAGCATTACCATTTTAAGTTAATCTCCGAGGAGCCCGGCCGCACGTAATTGGTCGTATTATTTATCTGGATCTTCACAGGCTGTTAGGGAACTCTGAAGAATGTGTTAGCGGCAAAGATCGGCATGCATGCGTTTACAGCCAATACGCAGAACAACTCAGATTTAGCCAGAAGATATTGCGATTCGTTTTGCTCTTTCATACAACCTAATGCATCCCGAAGAGGACGAAATCGTAGAGCGTAGCTTGTAGGGCTTATGAGTAACTATTCAAAACCTTCTGTAATGCAATAGTTTGTATAAGATCCCGGGATATGTTGGGAGCGAAAAGCACTACTAGTCCTTAGGCGGGGTCAATCCATCATTGCGAGGAGACCCTGATAATTGGTAGCAGTAACAGGAGAGGCTGCAGCGTCCCTGCAATAGTTCGTTAGGGTCTGCGCGAGCCGGGATTGACGTTTGTATAATGCATCTACGAAAGAGGATGGGGTGTGGAGTGCCTCCTAGGCATCTAGCCTGGGTGTTTTCGATCGCCTCGGAATGTCCTGCCTTGCGTACAAGCTCCCTACTGCAACGTTCCAGGACCTTCTGAATCTCTGCAGAATCACCAGAGACACACACAAACGTATTTTCCTAGTCGGCCGCAATGCCACGCACAACGGACGCATATGCTTTCCACTGCAGGTCTGACTGACACTGTTCCTGCGGAATTGCCTCGATTTTGTCAACCCGTCACATAGTTCCGGAATTTTACCCTACGGGTAAAATTACGTATCTTAAAAGGTGCAACGCTTGCTAGAGATACACAGGCACGGCAATACTTGGCGGTCCAGATAGCTAGGCGTAACCCCTGTTACCACCTGGTTGCTCCATTTCAACAACATTGCCGTTTAGGTTGGCACGGCCCTACAGAAGCCGAGCTTCCTTTGGCATCTGCGCGGTTGTTTGTGGTGTTGGTCTCGCCAGCAAAATAGCTCGCCCTTGCCTCGGTTATTGCAATCTCCACTTCCTGCCAGCTGTGCTTTTTTGTTCATCCGCGTTCCGGCGCTTTTGTCTACGCCTATTTTGGTCACTTAACGTGCAGTTCAAGCTCCTTGCAAGGCGTGTGGCACCACTGTTCCTGCGGGATTGCCTCGATTTTGGCAGCCCGCTCACGCAGTTCCGGAGTTTCACAAAGTTCCACTGTAGTTCCTCTCAGTCAGCCGTTCAACATTCCCTGTCTTAGTTCCTTGGGGTCACAGCGTCCGTAGCAGAATGCGCGTCTTTAGGGGTCTTCACAACAAACATAGAACTTGGTATTGTATTGCTTGCTATTTCAGAGGAATGCAGAGGCTGTATGAGCGATTACTTTGGCACCATTATTTGTGGCGTCCTCCATATGTCGAGGTTAAATTTAGCGCTTTACATCAATGCTGGATAGCAAGGTTTTAGTGGCCAGTTTATTCAGACTGCACCGTACGACGATCGTACTAGCAAATGGCAAAATTCGGATTGCATTGTAAACAATAAAACCCATGGAAACCCAATGTTCCTTAATTCGGGAACGTTCCTCATCTGTAAGCGTCCGCTGTCTCCTGCGGGCTACCCGTTGGCGAGACAAGACTGCGGGCCCGCACAGTATATATATATAAATTTTTTTATTATTATTTTAACAAGTTATATATATTTTTTTCCAGCAGTTCAGACAATAGCTGAACTCGCAAAAGGAGGAAAGATACGGTGATGTGGAGAAACCACTAGTTGTGACTGATGTACATATTCTTAATTTACCCAACCTGGGTGTCAATAATAATAATTATTTATTATCATTATTATGTGTTAGGACAATACAATTGTGAGGTGTGAATGTGTATCCTCGTTATTTCATGGTTACCATCTAGCTGTTCTCAGCCCATCGCACCTAATATCGAATAATATATAATAATAATTATATATATATATATATATATATATATATATATATATATATATATATATATATATATATATATATATATATAATTATTATTATTCTTTGTCATTAAATTACACATGACATTCAACGCTGACTCAAGATGGCTACGGCAAAAAGGCGAGTCCCATGTCCGTGGGCAATAAACCAAAGCAGCGTTTTCGCATTGAATTTCAACTGACATCCTCTGTAGCAAAAGCTGACAGGCCCTCCTATCGCCAGCTGCCAGAGCGACTTTAGGTTTTCAGCTCCGCTAAAAAGATTCCGTGTGATTCTTCCCATCGGGCCCAAAGTTTCAAAGGCGACCGGTCGTAAAATGAAGCTTTGCTCCAGCTCGCGATATTTAGCCACCTTCCGGTCTTCTGCAAGGCGAACGGCTGCTCCGAGTTCCCGGCTGGCGTGACGAGAATACGATGTGACCAACGTGCCAAGACCAAGACACGGCAACATCGTACAGGGGAGAGGGGCGTAGTCGTACATACCCAGCGACCATCACGTCATGTAACTAGAGTCAGACCGTCTAAGCGTATCAACTTTAGGACAGAGCAGATTCGCCAAAGCAGACCAGACGCCGCATTCACGCGTTGTATACCTTCTGGCGTAGGAAGTTGCCAGCGCGTTTCTCAACGTTGCCCACTCTCAGTTAGAATCCTAGCTTAAGAAGTATCTGATTGTACTGTAGATGGTACGTGGTCTCCCATCATGCCTAATGCTAGTGGGTAAAACTGAGAGTTGTGAATATTCACCGAACTCGCCTTGTTGCGCTAGTTCATAGGGGATTAGCGAAACCGGCTATGAAGGGATAGCCGCTGATTACACATGAGGATGCGTTTCGTCGCTATGTTGTTCCTAAATGTTTGCACCTAGTGTGGTCGTCGTGTGAGAACCTGTAAAGGACTAAAAGGCTGCGCCACTTGCCTCCACTTTCTCCCGGTCCCTTCTCGAAGTCTACCGATCGGTAACAGTCTGGAACCGAATAATCTAAAAGACCTTATAAGCACTTCAGGTACATGAGGCCGTTAGATTTTTTCCATTCACAAATGGAGCCGGTTTGAATGATCTGCGGTCTCGGCTTTCTACGAGACATGCTTGACCAGATAATTCCCTTAGCAGAACGTCTACTGAACGAACTGAATAGCTTTGTGTCCACAGTACTCAATGTTACTTAACCGTGTGCTCTTAGAAAAAAATTATAATTTGAATAGACCTTTTTTAAATCTTACCAGGGCTAACTGGCCTTATGACAGTTTTCTTCTAAGATTGACATGGCAGAATAAAATGACGCTTCTTTAGAAACAGGAAGCCTGACAAGAGAGTTAGTTAAACTAGACTTTTGAAATGCATTCAGTACAATAGAAAGAATCCAAATATTTGACTAAGTGCAAATAAAGGCGCCAAGACTTCTACCGATAGTGTGGCAAGGCCATAAAGATCCCTTAATCGCTTGGGCTGCGGATGTCACCACCAGGTCTAAATCTGGGTGGACATTGCGGCAAATAATCTACAAGCCGTACTGCACTTTGAGGAACCGAGAGGGCTGGCACTCAACACTTTTAAGTGTGAAGTGTCTGCCATAAAAGGCAATCCTCGAGCGCAAGAAAATGCCATCCAAGCGGTTAAGAAGTCACTTCCCGAAATAATTCAAAAGACGCAGGATAGCTTGGTGTTTCCGTCATGTATGAACGAGTATCACGGGTTCTTCGACAAAGCAAAGATCTCTTGTAAGAATCCGCCCATGTTTGGCAGCTATGCACCCGCAGGTAACGCTCGTCTAGTGAGACACAGTCTTTGTTCATTAAAAATGAACTACATGTTGTAATCATCTCCGACTTTGTATTATAATAATAAATATATCGAAAGCCTTGCTGCTCACAACGAGACAACTAGGGTTATTCTAAGCTAGGTGTTAGTTTAACATTCGTTTACAAGGAACTGTGTGGAAAAGGGCAAGTTAGGCTTTGGGGGCCTTGGTGTTAGAAGAGCTACGGAGTTTGCCGCAGCCTACCATGCTGCATCATTGAATGTGGTTCTCTTTGTTAATGAGATGCAGAAATGGAATTAAAGAAAGCATTCATGCTGGCAGGAGCGACGGTTACGAGCCAATTGAACCCGGCCCCACGTGAACCAAGATACTCTCGGCGCTTGTGAAATTGAAACTCAACAAGATACGAGTATATCATGAAGGAAGGGCCGACTTTGACAGTCTACACGCGTTAGGTTGCCTAAAAGGTCCCGGTGGGCTCACAGGAGACACGGAGCTCAATGGAGTAGTGAGAAGACCATAGAGATAGACATGTGAGAATAACCATAGAGAGGGGCAGGAATACTATCTACAATCAAGCCACTCACCAAATGTCTGAGTGGAAGCAACCATTCACGACCTGTAGGTTACTATACCCTAATAGCCACACAGAGAAGCTTTATCTGAGATGTAGCTGTCTCATGCACGGCGGCGTTATCGTACCCTTGTCACAGCTTTGTCGAATATGGATGGCTCGTAGAACACGCAGATTCGGAAAAGCGAAGAAAGTATCTCGACCTGTCATGGAGCTACTACCCTATTGCTTAAAAGCCATTGGGTCCTATACGCGTGGATACCGCGAAGCTTTTGAAGGACACCGCAAAACGTACGGAAGATATTACGGGCGACCGACGCAAAGCGATTTTTTTGAAGCAAACGATGCCATCTGATGTTTAAAAAAACCATGCGACCTCTGTTATAGGCGACATGGCCTGATGCAAAACTAACCAATAACACTGCAAACAGTAATAATAATAATAATACAGAGTTAAAGCATTATTGGACAGCGATGGGTAGGATGCCTATAACGTTGAACTTCAAAGGCATTTTTGCTTTGTTGATCATATAAGATTATTTTTTTTTTAATAATAATAATAATAATAATAATAATAAGCCCAGATTAGGACTTCATGACGACAAAAGACCAGACGGTGTAACAATCCCGCTATGGGCTAACGGCAGATGCTTGGTATGGGATGCTACAGTGTCCTGTACAGTGGCTCCCTCGTATATACGCCACAGTTCACTAGAAGCGGGATGGGTTGCCGAGCGCGCAGATAATGGGAAAAAACGCAAGTACCAAGAACTGGAGACAAGTTATATCGTAGTGCCAATATCGATGGAAACAATGGGCCCGGTAAGCAAGGGAACCAAGAGATTCATCAGTGAGCTGGGTCAACGGATTACAGATCTCACAGGGAATCGGCGCGAAGGCGAGTTTCTACGGCAACTGCTGTCGCTTGCTGTGTGCCGAGGAAACGCCGGCTGTATTGTCGGTTCCATGGAATAATATTTAGGAGTTAGAAGAAGACAAGGAGTACACGTTCACACCTCACAATTGTAACATTTAAACAATATTAATAAATAATAATAATAATAATAATAATAAAAAAATAATAATAATAATAATAATAATAATAATAATAATTTGTTTGTACCACTCTACTTAACATTTTAGAATTAGACAAAAGTTAATTGTAGCTTTGCGGCAAAACATACTAAGCAACATATAGATTCGTGTATACAGTCTACGATACGATCGCGAGCACGCAACATTAGAAACAAACAGACTATTTTGAATTACGTGGACGTTTTGTGTCTCGAATATACTAGTAAAATTGAGTTTTTATGGAACTGCATCGATGTGCAGATACAAGGTGTAGATACGTTTCGTTGTAGTGCAGTGTATAGAACTAGAGGTAAATTATGAGAACATGTGAAAAAGAGAGCCAATCACTGTATATGAAAAATAGCTCACTACTAAGAACTTTTTATTTTCCTTGTGATAAATAAGCCAAGTATCACAACAAAAGCCCCACACAGCATCTATATGGTTAGGTGCTGCTATCTTTTTCTTGCTGATACATTTGTTTGCTACCATGCTATCTTTTCCGTCTATCTTTCTCTCACACACAAGCACCTATTTTAACGTTTTGCATAACTCCATTCTGGCAACCTGTGTAGCGCCTGTGATTGCAACAGGCACAGGCCAAACCGTACAGCTATGTTTATGTATCTTTTTATTAACAAATTTCTAGCAAATAACTATTTTAAAACGTGCAAAAAGCGCAAAGCCATTGTATCTCAACAATGATTCTGCCTCCTGTCGTCTCCCTGCCTGCCCAATGTAGTCGACGCATACTTCTCTCACTCACAAGTCTACGCCAGTAAACTGCGGTTTTCGCGAGTGTCGAGGGATTTACTATAGTCAATCGTGAGATTGCCAACGCGTGTGCCAACCAGTGTCCGAAACAAACTTCGTGCCAATCAATCGGGGGTTGAGGGGCTTGCGCATTGACGCCCTCGCACACACACACACACTCATGTGCACGCGACCAACAATTACTAGCAATACTTGAAACATGTTTAAGACCACATTTCGTTGCAGCGCGACACGGCGATTCTAGTCGGTCGGATGTTGTTGCTCAAGTGGCGACGGTAAGTTTCACCAGCAATCGACAATCGTCGGCAATCCGGCACCAAACAACGATTTGCTTCCTTTGCTTTCGCTTCTTCCCTCTTGCGCCTTCTCGCTCGGAATATCATCAGCCATAACACAAAGAGGGACAGGCCGCCATGCCCGCGTCTAGATGGTACGGCCCCCGCTTCCCTTATGCCACGGTGAGACACGGCACAGCAACGTCAGCAACGTGTTAAGTTAGCTGTTGTCGTAGGCATTGATCAGTCGTTGATAGAAAAATGCCATTAGTAGAAAAGTTCTGCATACGACGCGTTTGCAATAACCTTTCCGTTACATTCCTCCTGCTTGCAATAATTCTTTTCTTTTAATGTACCCACACCCACGTGCCCTTGCACCGGCACAAACTCAGCCACACACACACAATCGTTGGTAAGTCTAAAAGTTAAATAGGTTGGTTGTTCTAATAATATATATATATATATATATATATATATATATATATATATATATATACATATATATATATATATATAGATAGATATATATATATATATAGATATATATATATATACATATATATATATATATATATATATATATATATATATATATATATATATATATATATATATATATATATATACATATATATATATATATATATATATATATATATATATATATATATATATATATACATATATTTATTTCTTGTTTGTGTTATCAGCATACAGTTGTGATGTTCGGACGTGCAAGTGCTACTTAGCTGCTCATCCCATGGCAACGTTTATGCCAGGTTTATCCTGCTCCGGTCGCTTTCTATCAATTCATGGCGCCTATGATGGAAGCCGCATTTCCTCTACAAACGGCCAAAGACATCATCTGTCTCAAAAACATGGCCTCGCGTCGATCGCCCGTAACTTCTGCTATGCGTTTACCGATATCTTTCAAGATTTTCGCTGTACCTGAGCTGATGGGGCCGAGCGTCTCTAATGTAATGGGTACAAAGTGATAGCTTCTAGATAGCTCGAGATACTTCCTTCGTTTTTCAGAATCCGCGCGCTCGGCTACCCATCCAGACTCAACGGCGCTGTGGTGTAAATACGATAAGGCCGCCGTGCATGAAACCGTTACATCCCATACAAGGCTTTTTCCGTGTGACCACAGCGGGATGGTGACCCCGTCAGGCCGCAACTCACTGCTGCCATTAAGGCCATTCGGCTCGGGTGTAGATGGTATCCCTGCCCTTCTAAGAGCTCTTCTAACTATGGCGTTAAGTTCAGCGTGTCTTGTAATTCTGCCGGAACTTTTCAGACAGCTTAACGGATGTAACCCGTCAGAGTCAACAGGTTGGCCGCATCGCAGACATGAGAAGGACTGGCAGACGGGGGCGCCTATTCTAAGGGCTGACACCATGCGGAAAGAGTTTGGGTCCAGCATGGTGCCAAGCTGACAGGAGGGCAGCGCTTGAAGCCAGCCCCCGCTGAAGGGATGTTGAGCCGCTAGAAACACGGCACGCTCTCTTGCTGATGTTAGGCTATCTGTTATATCTCGTGCGGACTTCTTAGTTTTGCAAGCGTCGAGAAAATTTTGACTCACGTGTTCTCTCAGAGGACCGGGGTCGAGTTGACTTCTGACTGTGGTATCCGCCACTATTGCTGCCTTTTGCAGTTCAATCTTTGCTTCCTCGTCAATGAGTGATTCTGCCAGGAAGCTAAATTGATTCAGGGATGCAGCATAGCACACTGCAGCTAGATCTGTGGCTCTTCTTATTCCAAGGCCTCCGTTTCCGATAGGAAGGCTAGCTCTGTTCCACGTGTTTCCTTCTAAGTCAATGTTTAGTATTTCGCTTAGAATGTCTCTGGTGGTCTCGTCGTAGGCTGCAAGGCCTTCCATGTGTTTTAGAGTCTGGCAAGTTCGTAGCAGGTAGACAAATCTTGGTGAACCATGACTGTGTCTCCAAAGGCACAGAGCCACTTGCGGGTGCATACTTGTCAGACGTGGGCGAATTTTTACCAGGGTCTCTCGTTTGGCATCAAGAGCGCGTGGAATTCCTTCGGGCATTACAGGAGAACCTAGAAAGTCTTGGTTATCCTGAGTTACAAGAGATATCCCAGGAAGTGCTTCCATAACTGTTTGTATGGCCTGCGCTTGATCTTCAGATGTACCTCCGACAGCTAAAACCTCGCACTTGGCCGCGTTGAGGGTCAGTCCTCCCGGTTCCTCGAAATTCAGTATGGCCTGCAAATCCCTCGCCACGACATTTGCGGGACCTCCCAAGACAGCGTCGTCTAGGCACCAGACATTGAAAGGGCTCTGTAAGCTAGATACCAGATCAGAAATGCCGAGGCAGAACAGAGCTGGTCCCAATGGGTCTCCCTGCTGAATGCCAGTTTGCGACTCTATGATCGTGTCTGCGTTCCAAGCGAGGATTGAGAAATCTCTATAACCCTGCCATGTCATTGGATAGAGTCGTGGAGCTTTTCTCTTTACTTCATCGAACATTTTGTCCCTTCTTATTGTGTTGAACGCATTTTGGAAGTCTAGTTTGACTAGTACTTTTGTCGGACCTTTTGTTTCCAGAAAAGCGCGTGTAGCGTGTACAGTAGCCTCTGCTCCTCCTCTAATGGCAACACCCATTTGATGGGGTGAAACCGCAGCAACTATGGTCCGTTTGTTCATAGCCATCGCGATCTTTAAAGCCATTCTTCGTAGAGTTAGTCCGTATGCTATGGGCCTGATGGAATTATCCTTCTTTCGGAGGGCAGTTAAGCTTGCGCCATAAAAAACGGGTTGGCAGAACGATGGCAAAGCCCCATTGAGCACTCTAGCCATAAGAATGCCTAGCTCTTCCAGAAGACGCTCTGAGGATGGAATCGTTTGGCTAAGCATGTCCCGAAGATGTCGAGGCCGTAGGCCGTCTAAACCGGCTTTACTTGCAAAAGGGAAAGATCGAATGGTCTCCAAAACGAGAGGTCCTTCAATTTTATCCAGGCCTAGAGTGGCGGGCTGTTGTAGAAGGTCTAACTGTTCTTGACACCCGGGTGGACTAACTGGGTGTTTGCTACGTAGTTCAGACTCGGTATGTTCATTTTGTGGTGCCAATGTGTCTGAGGAGAGTAGCGATCGAGCAGCAGAGCGAATATCGCCCTCTGCTAATTTCATCTCTGCCTGGCGCACGCTGTATTGGTCGTTAATGAAGTGAGACCTCTTGCCGATCGTGCTAGGTATGGTCCAATCAGCGAGACTTTGAAGTGTTCGAAAGTCCATTTCCGCTACATTACTTTTAATGATTTTAGTAAGTGTTTTCTCCTGATTTTTTTTGGTGAGGTAGTGTAAACATCAATGATGGAAGCACCATAAGATTATTCCAACTTTCAAGATCGAGCTTTGTATTAAAGTTGCTTAATGCTGCCGTATATGCTGTAGTACAGACTTCTCTTATTATTATTATTATTATTATTATTATTACTATTATTATTATTTTTAACGTGGGACAGGTAGACATATTTTATCTGGGCTCAATGAACGAGGTACCTGTGATGTGGCAGTGTGAAGGTTTTTTGGGAAATTTGGAACAATCACGCGTACAAAATATACGAGTATAGTGCATGCATATGTATATTGTATGCTTGATCTACTTCGTCAGAAAGTTTAAGAATGTGTAAAAGCGTCAACGTGCATTGGAAGCGCTGCTCAGTTGAGCTGTGTCACTCAAATGAATTGAGCATAACTAATTACAATCCATTCTTGCATAATGCTACCCTGATAACTGCTAGTCGAGCTGAAATATATATATATATATATATAACAGTTCGACGATAAAAAAGCGGGGAAATTTGTCTTGCAGACTAATATTAATATAAATGTATTTATAGATACCCGGGAGCGACCGTTCAACTCCTGATCGCCACTGCCAAACCGTTAGCCATCACAATTGCTGTATGTGTTGAGCCATTTTTACACGTATCCATACAATCGAGTTTTATCTGCAAGCTGTCGACATATCCCAGGATGATCGTGATCTTTGACCGGCGGTTGTGCGTACATAGATGCACTATGAGTAAATAAACAGGCCGTGATCTGCTATGCCGACATCGCTTCGTGCTGCTTCGTGACTTCTCGATACTGCGGTGGTACACCGTCAGCAGTGTCTCTTTGTCGACTAAAATAGCAAGATCAGTTCACAAACCACCTGCACCAGTTAACGACAACAATTCAGCAACACTGCGGCAAGAAAGATAACAGCAGTCTAATTAACATGAATGTTATAAAGTAATTATCTTATAAGTAATATAACTGTTGTATAATATATATGTATATATGTATATATACATACATATATATTTATATATATACTAAATATTATGACGCAATATATATTACATTATAATTATATAGATTAATATTACGTTGTATGTATCATATTATATGAAATATGAATATTATACGAATGCTGCATATTTTTTTTTCTATTAACTCGCTGCGGGATGACTTCAGTATTAGCCGTACCGATACGGTTGCCGACTCAGAGCCTACTGACATATTGACCCCATTGTCCAAGATCGCCTCTTTCCTTATACATTGATTGCCCGCTCACCTGTCGCCCACTTTTTGTGTGCGTTAGTCAGTAATTTAGTAGGGCTTCGGTGTGCCGTTGGTCCTTACGTGAACCTTGACCACGCGCCAAGATACCAACAGATCCTCTTTCTTGACTTTTCCCCGGCCACATACATTGTCTTTTCTCTGCCCCTTTCACACTCGCCTTCTTCTTACCTCTTCTTCCTGTTTACTTGCTCCGCCGGTCCGACCACCAACTGATGGTCACTAAACAGATCAGCCCCACAGTCCGATCGGTATGTACGGACGCCCAAATGAATCGCCGCTTCAAGCATATATATATATATATATATATATATATATATATATCAAGCAGGTATACACTCGTATATCGATTATATTCGTATATCTATTGGCTAGCGTGCTTAACTTGCTCGTGAAAGGTGGTGCCAAAAGTTGCACTCACCAAGAGCGCTAAATGTTCGCTAAAAGTGCTAGAACATATGAGCGAGAGTGTTTAGAAATATCATCAATTTAAAAGATAAGGTCACATCTAGTTTATCAGCTAAGCGAGATGCTAATGTCATGTTCAATGAATGCGAGTACAGTCGCCACGGGATCAGACTTCCGTCGTCATTTTCAGTCGTGTATGTTAACGTGCTTAACGATTTGCTCTAAACACGTCTGAGTTAAATTGCAATGGTGCAAAATACACTATTGGGAGGTATGAAAACAAAAACTTAGATAGTAGCAAGAGCTAATCTGTGATTAAACCGTAAATGACTAAGGAATTGTTTAAGTAAGAACGTAAAAGAACATCTATTTTGTACCGTTGGTTGATATTAGAGAACGTGTCTGTGTATCGTATAGACGTGGCAATGTCACAAAGATCACTACTAAACTATAGCTAGGGTGCATTTAAAATATTTACTTGGTTCAGCTTTTACTCGGACCTCAAGTGATCGAATGGGACTGTACGCTAAATGTTCACTCAGCTTGATGCCACCGTTGAATCTGGATAACTCGACAGACAGAGAGTGAGGATCAATATACATTGCAATATAAATCAGATGAGATCGCCAATTTCGTACTCCCAGGCGTAAAACACCGCGTTTATGTAATAAAGAGCATTAGTTCCATACTTCCTCACGATAGCACCAGTTACTGAGGGCAGGCTTGCATCCTCTCTACCTCGTATGAGCACGTTTAGTTGAACATCGCCACAATCAATGACGTATCGCCCACGCTGCATTTGACTTGATTGGCAAAGTGTAGCAATATACATTTTCCTAAGAACCTTCTTAGATAGACTGCTTAACTTCTACCCTAAACGTTCCAAGAAAGATTAGCAGGTAGTGGCGTATATCACTGAAAAATGCACGTAAGAAATTGCTTGGCACCCATACTAGACAGCGCAAAGAGGTTAGGGATTAAGAAATCTTCGTACGTTTTGACCCATCTTTGGTCTTTTTTTGCATGAAAAAAATGCATAATGCACACTCTCTGGTATGGGTTGTGTGGTACTCTAAAGGCCTGGTAGACAGCCTGCTCTTGCAAGTACAGCGACTAGCAAGCCTGATAAACAATGCCCCTTCCATTGCTGATAGGGTCAGGCTTTAAGGGGCTAGGGCTCGGTTACATGTCCTGCCCTGTCTGCGAATTGGAACTATTTTGGACAACGAGACGACGCGCACAAGTGCAGGACTGCGGTTTGGTGTTGACCTAGTCGTGTCTTACCGACATCGTTGTGGTGATTTTGTAGACGCGTTGGCCCATCATGACCTGTCATGCGCCTTGAGTGCAAACCGGCAAGCACGTCACTCCGCCTCAAATGACACCATTAGTCGCGTACAGAGATCTGCCGGCTTTCCGTGCGTACTGGGACCCCTGGGTCTATCCAGGACTGATGAAAAAAGACCTGGCCGGTCTGACTCTGGCCCCCGTTGAGAGTCGCCACATGTCTGTTAGGGACGCAACTATTACCGACTCATTAGCCTCTCCGATGGTCGGTGTAGGTGCAGACCAGGTTATGCTTCCAGGTTAGCAGAGGCTAACAAATGCAGAAGATACCCTGCCATTGATTATCCGCACGATTTTTTTGCCGTTGGCGTTCGAGACTTTGGGAGGTGCAGGCTTCCTTAGACGACTCGAGCTGATTCGGTATTCAACAAGGAAATGCAGCATCTGTTCGGGGCACATTGTTGAACTGAGTTAGAAAACGCGTGTTCATTCAAAGTTCTAACATAGGAAAGTTATACAAATAAAAGTTTACCCTACCTTTTACAGCCCTTTAACGATCTTAGCTTAGCTACTTTAGAGAAGATATTAAATATTCAGCTTACCGCTGTTGCAAGGGATCAGGTTATGCTTCCGGTCTCTCTAGGCGGCTTAGGTATGCCGGACGCGGTCATGATGGCAGGACCCGCGATTGTGTCATCCTTGACTCAGGCTTCGGAGAGGGCTAGGGCATTATTGGATAACGATGGGTGGGAAACCTATAACGTAGAACTACAAGAGTTGACCGACAGATTGTCGTCCTTATTTGACTCCCCTCCCGTCGAAAGAACTAAACAGAGCAGCTGGATAACCCCTTTGCAAGAAAAGCGATTAGCAACCCTGATCGATACAGCCCCCATCTTGGCTGATAAAGCCAGGCTTCGAGCCGTAAATAGTCAAAGGGCTGGAGCTTAGTTACATGCCCTACCTTGTCCGCGAATAGGGACTCTTTTGGATGACGAGACGACGCGCATTAGCACAGGACTGCGGCTTGGTGCTGACTTAGTCGTTCCTCACCGATGTCGTTGTGGTTATTTAGTAGACGCGTTGGCCCATCATGGCTTGTCATGCGCCTTAAGCGCAGGCCGAAGAGCACGCCACTCGGCTTTAAATGACACTTTCAGTCGAGCACTGAGGTCTGCCGGCTTCCCGTGCATACTATAACCCCCGGGTCTATCCAGAGACGATGGAAAAAGGCCTGACGGCCTTACCCTAACCCCCTTTGAGCGTGGCCGCATGCTTGTTTGGGACGCAACTGTAACCGACTCATTAGCCCCTTCGATGGTCGGTGCAGGAGCGGACTAGGCAGGCCATGCGTCCAGGTTAGCAGAAGCTAACAAATGTAGAAAATACTCTGACGTTGGTTATCCGCACCAATTTTATCCGTTGGCGTTTGAAACAATGGGAGGACCAGGCCCGCTTACACTGAATTTGATTCAGCGCGTAGGCAGATGCCATAACCTTTCCACGGGAGACTCGAGGGCATCGGAATTTTTGCGTCAGAGGCTGTCACTCGACATTCAACGAGGAAACGCAGCATCTGTTCGGGGCACATTGTTGAACTGGGCTAATCCTGGGTTAGAGAACCCGTGAGTACACGTTCATGCGGAGACAACTGTAACACTCCAAAGTGCTAACATAAAAAAGTTATATAAATAAAATTATATGTACCTTACCATAAACATAATTTAATAGCATTTGGTTCTGAATTGGTGCCGCCGATTGAATTTATTTTGCCACTCTACTTCTTATGTGCTTTCGGAAACCGGTGCTATTCGACGTTATTGTGACCTCTATATAAGCGAATTTATTAAAAAAAATTACTTCATTACCCTTGGCTTGAAGAACGCCGTCTTTTGCCAATCGATCAGTCATCGAAATTTCACTGCTACTGTATTTTGCCAGTCAATGCCAAGCTCTATCTCGTCCATATAATCGACTAGTCTTTCTAGTCTCTGTTAACCCTAAATAGACTCCTCATACATTCATGCCACTATATCCACTATTTGCCCCATACATTCATGCCACTATGTCCACTGTTTGCCCCATATATTCATGCCACGATGTCCACTGTTTGCCCAATACATTCATGCCACGATGTCCACTGTTTGCCCCATACATTCATGCCACGATGTCCACTGTTTGCCCCAGACTCCTGCCACAGATCGCAATGTTATCTACATACTTTAAAGCACGTACTTTGCCCACCCTCGAGTCCATCTTTGCCTCACCCGGTTAAGTAGCTCCCCCAATAGTAACAAAAGAAACAACGAGCTGAGCCACGCCTGAAGTCTGAATTACGCTTCCCACAATCCCTATATTGTTTTCGGTGCATACTGTACTTTTTCTTATAACTTCATTGAGAACTTTACGTTACGTCAAAGGCGGTCTTAAGATCTATAACGGTCTTCTCGGCTCCGGTAGATTTTCTCAAATCGCTGTTGGCATTTGGCGCAGTTCGGTATGGGTCGGCTTTGATCTTCTTAACCCCATGTCGTTCTTTTGGTATCACGTTTCCGGTTTCGAGGAAGTACTCGAGTTTATCTGATATTATGTCCTAGAACATCTTAAAGGGGAAGTGCTACTCCCCTCCAAGTTCCCACTTTGTATCTATGTCTATTTTTTTAGGTATAAGAATTAGGTTCTTGCTTTTCGTCCTTGACGCGGAACCATTTTAGTTTTTGTCAAATTTGTGAGTTTCAAAGGACTCTATTTAAATCTCCTCTGGTGGACACACTTCCCCAATTTTTCTCAAACTTAAAGTATGAACCGTAGGCAGTATCGTGCTGCATATATAGTGGCCGGTTGTTCGTCTAGGCCACTTAAAAGACCAAACGGCGGCGGAGTTTCCACATTGTATATCGAGATTCAATCGTTGATTAACAAATCGAGGACATTTAGTCAAGTTAAACCTGTGAAATGGTAACCTCTAGGGTTGATTCTGTAAGCAGATGATCCATAAGTTGCTGCTGTGAGCAGTTGATGCGCAAAATCGGCGCTGTGAGGAGATGGTCCGTAGGGTTAATGCTGTGAGGAGGTGGACCCTAAGGTTGATGATGCTGCTGCGAGGAAGTGGTCCGCAGGGTTGATGCTGCGGAGAGATGCTCTGAGCAGGCGATCCGTAGGGTCGTTGATGTCTTGAGAAGATGCCCCGTCGTCGTCGTGTTGATGCTACGTGGATTTGGCCTGACGTATCAATGCTGTGAGGAGATGACCTTTAGGACCTCAGGCCGTAAGAAGGCAACTTGTATGGCTGGCTGATGCTGTGAGGAGGAGGAGGTGGTGGTGGTGTAGGTGGTGGTAGTCCGTAGGGCTGATGCTGTGAGGAAGGGGGGCGGCAACTGCAGCAGCAGCAGCAGCAGAAAGATCGTCGCTCTAGTGGGCTCAGACGTAATGCAAGGCGGTCGTTGTTGTAGTGGTGATGGTGGTAAGCGCATTGTCGTCGCGCAGGTCGCAACGCTGCCGCGCCGTGCGCCCACTGCCCCCCACCCCCCGCTTACTGCGCATGTCTCGCCCTTTGGCTTGATTATCCAGAGCAGCGATCGCGCGGCATGGGGGGCGATGTGCTGACGAACAGAGGCGAGCGCCGTCGGTCGACAACATTATTGGCAGATACAACAAGAACATCAGCAACAACGCTGATAGGCCGGCGGCCAGCAAACAACAAAAGTATCAACAACCACAGCAACGACGACATCGACAGCAGCAGCAGCGGTGGTGGTGGCGGCCCCGGCGGAAGCAGCGGCAAAAGCAGCAGCAGCAACAGCGGCAGCAGCAGCAACAGCGGCAGCAGCAAGGATTCAAGTCGCAGCCCAGTTCGTCTGATCAGGAGCGATAATCGCTGGCGCATTGTCGTGGGTAGTCCTGGCAGTCATAGCAGTTGAGTTTCAGAAGTCACCGGTGCCACACCGGAGCTCTTCTGTTATTATTCTTATTGCTGCTGCTGCTGCTGTTGCTGTTGTTGTTGTTGTTGATAGTGCTGTTGCTGCTCTAGTTGCTGGCACACACCTATCCAGCACAGCCTAACACGACTGAACACGGCTAGCATTTTAGCAACGACAATAAGAGCTAGTCTTCGTAGAGATCGTGACAGTAACAGTGGCAGTAACGTTGGTGCACGCTTCAGGTTTACGTCTGCAGGTTCTATCAGTGGTCGTGGTGGTGGTGGTTGTGTTGTTGTTGTTGCTGCTGCTGCTAGTGGTAATGATGGTGGTAGTTGTTGCTGACAGAGTTTGTTAATTAGTTTGCGCGTCACGTGATTATCGTAGTCACTGAGCTAACCAGATCCAATTATAACGAGCTAAGAAAGCGCAGGGGCAACTGAAAAAGCAGACAGACAGACAGACAGACCGACAGATAGAAAGGCCTGCACCCAGCAAAAGAGAGATTGACGCACACTCGGCCAGTAACGCGTTGACCGCGAACCCATCACCTCGGCGAACGCGGTTGGAAGCAATAACAACTTGTGCTTTTGGTTGTAAGAGTTGCAAGCGGCATCGTCATCATCATCATCGGAGTAGCTGCTGCAGCAGCATCAGCAGCAGCAGCAGCTGTATCAGCACGACCAGTGGTGGTGATTGACAAATGGATAGATAGATATAGCTGCACGCACATTAAGACGTGGTGAAAAATCGTAACGAGTACGAACGCAGGAGGAACAGCGCTAAGCGTCGGCCGACTTAGCAGAGCGCTCAGAGTGGCTGAATGAAGCGGGAGCGACTTTGACGGGTGCGACGCACGAGGCGCGGCCACTCAACTATTCTTTAGCCATTAACTTTCGCCAGCGGCAAAAGGTGGCCGCGACGAGCAGTCAAGGAAGACAGCAACAAAGCAACAGCTACAGCAGCAACAACAACGACAACCACAACAGCAACAACAATAACAACGACAACCACAGCAACAACACCAACAACAACAACGACAACGACGCTGAAGTCATGATTTTTCACACGCAGGCCGCCCACGCTAACACCGGCGGCGTTCTCACGGTAAGTGACGATGACATCGTCGATTTTGTCTTCGTGAGCAACACCAACAACAGTGGTAACCGAAAAGCAGTAGTAGTAGTAGTAGTTAGAGCAGAAGCATGAGTAGTCAATGATGAGGAAAAGTGCCGATTATATATATATCTAGATATGCTTGTTAACTGACTGCTGGTATAACAAATCGAAAACAAATCGCCACCGATTACGCACGTGCTCACGCAAGCGTTTCGACAGGGACATGGAGTAGTAAAGCCATCTAAATATATAAATATATATATATATATATATATATATATATATATATATATATATATATATAGGACGTTATACGAGGAATATTAGCAAAGAGAGTAAAAATAGGCAACTAATACACTGGCAACAGTAACGCCATATATATATATATATATATATATATATATTACCGGTAATTTTGCGAAATATGGCCAAACAGTAATGTGCGACAGTTTTGCCTAAATATAGCGAAGTGTTAGCGACAAAACCACAAGCTGGAAATAAGATAACAATCGCGGCAATAGTCGCAAGAAGTTAACGCTGATAACGCAAAGCAAGAAACAAAAGGCAATAGCAACTAGAACTATGCCGTAATAAACTATGCCGTTTTGAAGAAAATTATCTTGATAAAACTGCCAAGCAACTCTAACCGTTACTGTCATTATTATCATCATTATCCAAACAACGGTAGCTGTTCAAACGATTAACGTCGCGTGTGAACGGATTACGGGTAAATGTGAATGCAGGTGGGTATGTCAACGTGCGGGTGCCAAATACCACAGAAATGTGGTACTACTAACCGTGAAATACATACGTCATCGCGCAATCTTTACCCACGATATACGGATTGCCCTTGAATGGCTGGACTACCATTGTTAGGTATCGACTGTCTCTCTCTCTCTCTCTCTCTTTCTTGCTGTATACTCGTATAACCGCGCTTTACGTTTGGCATAAGAGCACACGTGTCTTCGCGACCCAGCGTCTGGCATGGATGATTTACCGGCGCCTGGTACCTGGAAATGTAGAAGTACCCTGTGAATGGGTCGACTGTGCGCGGTGCAGCGTCACACCATAGCGCTGTAGCTTGAGGGATCTCTTTAGTCTTCTCTCAAAACGGATCTCCCAAACAACCGATCTATGCAGGTGCCTGCTGCGAACGAAGGGATTACTTTGGATCATCCAGTAAAGCAACTCTGGCTTCGAGCGTACAGACGTTCCTCCCTCGAACCATGTAGCTCATGTGAGAACGCTGACACGCGATTACTCTCCAATTGCGGCGCTACATTTGGTTAGCCCTCATAGAGATCCCACTGAAGCGTTCACCGCCGTGTACGCATATAGGATCGCTACCCAATGTGCACATCCATATTAGAGGAAATGCTATGGTATGGTTGGTTCGTACATTGATTGATCTGAAGTGCATCGGAGTCTTTTATTATCGGAGTCGAATATTTAATTAATCTGGTCTTTTTTTCTAATTTTACTAAAGTATTTTTGTTTCCTTCAAAGTAGCAATGCACTTCTGCCATCTTCTTCCCCATTCTTTGCAATGATTTTTAAGCACTTTTTGGGAATCGAGTTGAGTTTTCTCAATTTTGTCTTTAGTCTCAAAACTTTTAATCCATGGAACAGAAATAGTCCTACGGAGCCAGGTCCGGCATAAGGTGGTTGCAGAAATATAGAAATATAACTCTTTAACAAACAATTCAAAATCAATAACGATATGTTTGCTGATGCGTTGTCGTGTGTGATAGAGGATTTTAATGTTGTTTGTTCATAGTCCAGGCGTTCACGTTGAACTAGATGGTAAAAACTAGTGGAAGATGATTGCCTTGTAGTCGAAAAAAAAAAACAAAGAGCTTTGTCTGAATGTGTTCGATTTACTTTCTTATTGGAAGCATTTTTGGGAAGATTGGGCTTTGGTCTCGATGTCGTAACCATACACTCATGACTCGTCTCCTGTAATCACTCTCTGAAACAATCCAGGGTCTTCGGAAATTCCCGCCCGGCGTTTGCTAAAACTTCAACATGTTTGGAACGAATTTCGCTGCCAGTCTTCTGACGCATGAACACTTTGGTCAACTCTATCACAACTGATCTCTAGGGTGCCTCCAATTTTTCGGTCATTTTCCTGATAGCAATTTAGAGTCTATAAACAGTTCATGACACCCTCACCACCTTAGAACATATGATTTGGTTTTTAACACATAACTTGGTGCAGATACTTTGCTCCTGCATTTCGGCCCCCTAAAAATCGCCAAAAAAATCTTTGGTCTTCACTTTTTAAACCAAATTCAACACGATAAAAAAAAACACGAAACACCGAAATTTGGCCTATGTGTGGCCGATGAATAGCACTTCTATGCAAAATAAACCGGAATACAACGGTGGTTTTGCTTTCGTAATTACTGGCCATTTAAATACACCTTTAGTTGCACAACCCGGCGAAAAAAAATCCTTTTTTCATTGATTTTACTTCAGCTGAATCAAACCACGTTGCCGAACGCGGACAAGCCATTTGATTCGATACGGTATGACATTTTTCTAGAGCAGATGCAGTACTTTAGCCTAAATGGTAAAACGGTGGAATGATTTGATTTGTGTATTGAGGGGAAGTGACTCGTTAAAGGTGGTTCATGTTGGAACGCTGAAACGCAGTTCTCAATTGCTGAGCTACATTTGGTTGGCCCCTGTCAGATTCTATCGAAAGTCCGATTAAGAGAAGCGTTGTCGAAGTCTAAGACGCTAATGACTAGCATTGTTTACAGCATTTATGCTTTGTATAAATGTTCGTCGGCTATCAATAAACTGTCCCGCAAACAGAAAACGGCTGCTTTTGGCAATGATACGATAGTGTTATTTCAAATCTTGAAAAATACAGCTTGCGATCCGTAGTATAAATTAGTCCCTTAGAATATCAGCGGCCAAACTTACCGAAGCGACCTCTTATCGTTCCCGCTCTGCCTTCAAAAATTCCAAAAACTATGCAAGCGTTCGAGGAGAAACGCGTGAAACAAGACGCTTATATATATATATATATATATATATATATATTATAAAACTAAAAAAAAACTAAAAACATTAAGCACTGACACTAGAGGCGCAGTGCCGCATAGCAATATGATCTTCTTCGCACACGTGGGCATAAGAGTCATAGCTGTGTAGCATTTGGCGCTTTAAAGAGGTATTGCCAAAAAACCTAACCTTCAGCTGTTTTTGTTTGCTTCCGATTATCGGCGACGTGTCTTTCTTCGATTCGACGACAGACCCGGGTCGTGCTGATCGCGGCCGCCGTGGCGCTTTGCCCGGGTGGCGCTTTCGGGGGCGGACACAGCAAGATTGTCTTCTCGAACGACGAGCTGTTCGGACCTCACACGGAATCGTCGGCTGCACTGGCAGCACCACCACCACCATCGACGTCGACCAGTACTGCCGTGTACGATACGACATTCGCAGGCAAATTCGACTACCCCGATGCGGGAGGCTTCGACGACCTCACCTATGGAGCGCACTCTCACCACTCTCGCCTGTTCCACGATCCGTCACATCACATCTTTGGCGGGCTTCCTGTTTCGCATCATCCGCACGACCTGCTGGCATCAAGCTACCGTACGTCTCCGTTTTCTCTCCATTCGCACCAGGTCCTGGATCACGGCTACCCCCAAGTGCACGACGTCGCTGATCATCATCACCACCACCACCAGCATCAACATCATCCGCATCCGCAGCAGCAGCAGCATCATCGGCGATACGGCTTCGGTCATGGACATCACTTCGACTATGATGGCATCATTGATCATGACAACTTCGTCGGGTTTGCTGGTCACTCCGGCCACGGCGACGATCATGAGCCTGGCCTGTTCGCGCCGGCTATCAACAAGCCATTCGAGAGGGCCCGTACGCTTACCGGCCGCTACTACATGCCTGAGTTAGCGTACAAACGCTTTGAGTCGGGCAGTCACTACCATGATGCTGATGATGATGGCCACGGTGGCGCTGTCGATCACGGCCATGAAGGTCACGGGCGCGAAGGCGTCCACGTGCAGAACTCCAACACACCGCTCCGGCCGAAGGCGCTTAAGATCATCGGCGCGGTGTTTCCCGTCGGCGTTCCCGTGTCGCTGGGATCGGGCCACTTCAATGGCGCTGGCTCAACGACATTCAAGTTCGCTTACTGAGACACCAACAGCTCTAGCTGGCCAGTCTCGACCAGCCAACTATTGATCTTGATTCTTCTGCCGCTTCTGTACGACGATCTGCTACGAAAAGATTGAAGTATGCCAAAACGTACGATGTTGTTTGAGCCTGGAAGGGCCTGGAACGATTACAGGCCGGAATCCAACAATTCCGGCCTGTAATTGTAAGCGGACGCCACCCTGGTATCTGTAAACAGGCATGCCGATTCCAGTCCGCTCACATCGCTAAGATACTCGCCAATAATTCACTTCTGTCGAACCATTCATGTACACACAAGCCGATGTATATGCCCCCCTGCCCCCCCTCCCCACTCGAGTCGGCCTCGATCGGCCTCCAGGCAACCGTTACTGATGACACTAGTGCGCCTTAGAAATAGATCGTCTTGAACGACATGCATTGCTAGTCCACACAATTGCAGCCGGCAATATCTACATTAACTGATGTGAATGTATGCAGCTATGTTATTATATATATATATATATATATATATATATATAGAAAATATTGTGATGATTTAGTAATCATTTACAATACGTGTGCACACTCGGCAGTACTCGCCTATATATATATATATATATACATATATATATATATATACAATCTTTGTTTGTATGGAAAGAGTGTATGAATGACAGTCTGAAATCATCAGCATTTTTGCAGACCTTATCTGTATGTGAATTCGATTAGTGTAAATATGTAGCATATGTGTGATGCAACGCGCTGATTTGTTTATTATTTTTTATTCTATGCGTTTTCGTGTACGGGTGTGTTCCAAAACTCTCATCTGACTTTGTTTCAGCTATTCTGTTGCCGTAGTGCTTTGACTGGATCGTACGCTATTTGTTAGCCTTTCGAATTTACTACGATGCGTTATGACGTAGATGGCTGGATTCCATCTATTATGTGCAGTTTAACGTAACGTCTATAACACAGAGGCGGATTCTTTTTCATTTATAGAAACCTGATTACAGTAAGATGGGACCAAATTTGTTGACGACGGGCAGAATAGAAAATCTAGATTTTGACAGTCATACGCAAACAATATATATATATATATATATATATATATATTTGTGATGGCAAAACGACACGTAACAAATATAAAGGTTTTTCAACGTTTAACTTATTAACACATTTTCAAAAATTGGAACATGCATTTTATTGACCTCCGTATTTGTGTAGCATTAACGATTGTGACAAATATGACACTAAATCAATATTTATCGATGTATATAAACAAGCTGTAAGCAATACAAAATAAGAAACGCAAGACGTTTTTCTCAAAAATAAACTATAAATGACGGCAAAACAAATGTATGTTTATTAAATACTCAGTATCAGCTAATAAACGGTAGGTGCATATAATATAATAGAAAATTCCTGCTTTAGGTTCTTAGCAGCCGATTGGTGAACATTTGACGAGGCCGTATCTATGCGCGGCAAACGAAGTGACCACATGACGGTTGATACGACCGATGTTTTTCTAATTACTGTTTCTCATGACGCCAGTCCAGTTGTATGGATGCCATCTTGTTCTTCCATGAGCGAATAAAGCCTTATAAGCAGAAGTGTCAGGAAGCTTATTTGGCAGAGGTATCGGCAAACCTTTTAGGTCCTCTATAAAAGCAGCAGTGTCCGCGAGAAGGTGCACGAGCCAATTTCCACATGAGCTTTCCTGTGTGTAGAAGAGTAACTGAAAAATGCGATTTGCACACATAGACACCACTGCTGGAAACTCTTGTAAGTCTGCAAGTGTGAGTCGGTAGAGTATAACTCCAACGGACTAAAAACCAGTCGTCACCTTACGCCCTTACCGATCGAGAATTGCCTGTGCAAATTCTTCGGTGGGGATGCAAGTCTTATCGGGGCTAGCTTTTTCCCCGGAGACCTAGTCTCTGATCGGTCAAAGCGTTGAGCTTAACAAGCCCTTAACATGATCGAGACGTACCAAACGGTGACTTCTGGGAACCGGGATAATCAACCGGGATAATCCCGTGGGATCAGAGGGCGAAGGAGCGCTACGTGTGGAAGGATCCAACCCGCACAAAGGATGACGTGCATCAAAGCACCATCACTCGGTGGCGGAAGAAATGCGGCAGTCTGGAACAAAGCACTCCAGGTGCCACTCTTCGCGAGCGCATACCAACGTGGGACGCTCAGGTTCGTATCGAAAATGAGAACTCTTAATCTTACCTGTTTGGAATCGGGAAGTATCACAGCCCCTCGTCCGTTTATTGCGAGTTATATTATCCGAGTTGCAGACATGCTTTTTCGAAATGTTCCTTTCCGCATTGTTTAGTTACTCCTCGAAACTCCTCGAACTGATGGTGGTCATTGCCTTGCTAAGGATAGAGATTGAGAGGTTTCCGCTGAAGGTCGGAAGATCGACACTCGCAGGATTTCTGTAGAACAGCAGCTAGCAGAAGCTCATAGCATAACGGCTCTTCAATTCTATTAGATGCACACCGGTAGTAGTTTGCAGTAATGCTGACAGCACTTCGCTGCTGAGGGGGGGGGGGCATGACTGAGGTTTAGTGGGTTGGAGCCCCACACTACCGACCCGCACTTGCAGTTGAGTACAATCCTGCAATGGTGACCGTGTGTGCGTTCCGCATTTTCCAGTTAGTCCTCTTTTTCTCTAAAAAAAATGCACACCGTTGTCTTCTGAAGCGCTTAGGCCTGCTTAGGCCGAAAGTCTGTGGCGGCGTGGCCTAGGGGGCTAGTGTGCCAGTCATGGTTGTCATCTACCATAGGTGTCTCCGGTTCGGTTCCCAGTATGAATCAAATTTGCTTGAAGTTGCTCCCATAGGTGTCTTCGGTCCGGTCCCCAGTAAAGATCGAATTCGCAGCTCATTGAGGATATATGATAAACCATACCGCAGAGATCCGTCAGCGGCCATGCTACCGCAAGGACTGTTGACGAAACCCCAAAAATATCTCGACATGTCCGGCTCCCTATAGATACGGATTGATCGTGGATGTCCGACTTGTTCGCGTCTTATCGAATCCCGCTACAAAAGTTAACCGATTTGCCGCAATGCGTAGTATTGTACGCTCTGTCATATATATATATATATATATATATATATATATATATATATATATATATATATATATATATATATATATATATATATATTTATATTTATATTTATATTTATATTTATATTTATATTTATATTTATTTAAATAAAAATTAATATATATATATAAATATATGTATATATATAGGAATGGCCTTCTACATGTCAGCACCTTTAGCTCTGAGCAGTGGTGTGTCCCTCACTCACGACACTACGACGTGCTCTGGGTAACATCGCCCGTGCTCAGTAACACGGAACCGCTACTGATGAGAGCTAACCTGCGCTGCCATCTTCTGTCATCGGCTTCTGTCGTTTTCGGTCAGCTTCTCGTCTCTTCATGGCCGCGCTAACCTATTAGGGCAGTTGTGCTTATTTGAGCGTTTCGTGACATAATGCTCGTAATGCGCGCTCTGCAGTTAGGCTGTGCCGGTAATGACAACAGCCCCAACGAGGAAATCCAATCAGTATTTTATTCATTGCCAATTGCTAATTAAAGTTCTTCAACACTTCCACCACTGTCCAACATGTATGTGTAAGAACACAAACACGCACACGCATATATATGTATATATATATATATATATATATATGTGTGTGTGTGTAAGCACACAATTGTGCTTCTTTAGCGTCTGTCCAAGGCAGGTTGAATTGTATGATTAACTTAGCTGATTATCCAGACATTCGCCCTTCAAGGAAATAATGCTAATTGTAGTCACACATAGCGTTCAAGCACCCTTCGTTCAAAGAGCGCTTGCCAATATCACTTAGAAAATATGCCACCACGCTGCATCATAATTACTAATGCTTCTATTATTATTATTATTATTATTATTATTATTTATGTTTGCTATTATCAACTGCTCAAGCACGTGTTACAGAAGCCAACTAACAACCACCGCAAAAATAAAATCACCACACAAATAAGGTTTTAAAGAAAAGCCAGCTAATCGAGTGCATAGCTGCCTGCCCTTCTTCCACCAATACCCGAGTATTTGTTTATTGAGTCCTGTTCTGTTGTTAGCACTATTTCAAACAGGAATATGTTTGATTGGTCGCTACTTAGTCGCTAGCAGAACAATGCATGCAGTGGTAGAATTAGAAGCTATAGTAACAGTTTGACGTTACCGGCGAGGGAGGGGGGAAGAATCGGAATCTGACTAAATTTGACCCAAACCAACGGTCACGCAAAGCTTTCCTATTGGCAATCGGATTGTTTACCGATTTCAACGGACACGCTGGCGGCAAGAAAGAACGCGCATTTCAGTCAAATCACCCTGGCATAACTAATCCAACTGCTCGTTCATTTATCGCATCGTGGCGCATCGTTGCTGTCGTTGTTGTTGTTTGTAATGTTTCTATGGGAATGTAAGTCCTTGAGTAGCTTATTCGCAATCAATCAAGCGAATTGCGTCGTCTGAACGACGGTCATGTGGAAAAGTTCGTTGTGCATTATAGTGGGTCCATAGCGTTAAGCGTACGTGGCCGAAGCCATCTCTCAAGCTGAATTCCCTTATATATATATATATATATATATATATATATATATATATATATATATATATATATATTGCATAAAACATATTACTTTTCAACTGCGATTCGACCATTTTGATCCTGAGATGATTCACATCTATACAAATAGCATAATTTGTGGCCACCGGACTGAGATTTCAACAGTTCAAGACCTCGTATTGAATCCAATAAAATGTATTGGACATTAAGATTTACAAAAATGGAAAAGATGAACGAATGCAGAAGCGGCCTAGAAGCCTAGAAGCAGCAGCGGCTGAAGAAAAGCCATGTCTCTAAATCACTCATGGTTATAACATACTGCAGTTTCGAACAGGTATAACAATGACCTGTAATTGGCCAACAGTGATCAGACGAGCTTAAATTGTTTTTACCTGAACACCTGCTTATTAGCCACCCCAGGTGTTATGAAAGTCCTTGAAGATTATTGTTTACTAAACAGCATCGATATTATTTTATTTCATAGGCCTGGCTTACAAGTGCAATTAATGACAGAGAGGTTGCACTTGTTAACCGATACTCGGTGCATCGAATGTATCGAGAATTCAGGTGTGGAGGTGCGTGCATTTTGACGCTCAAAGAACTAAACTCTCGTCATACGCTGTTATGTCACTATTGCAAACTCCGGAGCCCAAAGACAGGCCCAAATCGGAATGATAATAGAAGCTATAGAATACTGTCGTCGTGTCTATTCTGGTGTTTTATGTGGCTGGCGATAAATACGTGTCAATCGGGGATATAGCTAAAAAGATTAAAACACTCAAGCATAACTGTAGTTTTACACCATATGATGTACCACCAACATTTTGTAAAAACAGTTGTTATTTTATCGCTGAACCATTCTTGAACATTTTCGAGAGACTGAATTGTGATGGGCAAATCCCGTCTATATTTCGGAGGTAATTTATAATGCTTGCATTTAAAGACGGCTTGTACTACGAATTCAGTATATAACTACCAGGCAGTGGCTCAACCGTTCACCGCGCGTGCTTAATTGGCAAAGTTGATTGTTAATCACATGGATGCATCAGCATGGGTTTGCTAAAGGCCGTTGCACGGAAACACATATCTAACGATCGGAGCCTACACATAAATAATCGGTGAACTTATTATTGTATAAATTTTAATTTTTGACAAAGGCATTTAAGGAGGAAAGGCATTTACAGTGATGTTATAATAATTACAAAGTATCGACATTGATTCTACAACTTATTATGATTACAATTACGATGCATACCTATGCTTAGCAGTCGATAACCCCCAAAAGCCTTATTTAACTGTCAATTCAAAGTGTTCAAAGCTAATGTTGTGAAAATAGGATGCAAATATTTGTGCCGGTCGTTCCTTTACTGCAGCCAGGTTTGCGTTCCTTATAAAGTAACAAGTATGAATACCACAGAAAGGGTACAGGCAAAATTTGCCAAAAACGAGGCGATCTGACGCTGTATACACGTTGTGTGGTCTCGGAACTGACCAGACTAAGTGTAATTATGAACATAATGGACTACGACGTTGATTAAATGTTAGATCACTAGAGGTTGCACACTGGGCGAATATAAACAACATATTCCCGTGGAGAGTTCTACGAAGTCTGTGAAATCGGCAGACGTGATGTATGTTGTACACTCATTGTAAGGACGTTTTTAAATTCTAGACTATCCTCTTTGTGGGCTTGGAATCACCGTGACACCGCTCAATGAAGCCTACCTGAAGCCTAGTCCAACGGTAGATAGAGTAATCTAGCGCTTGAGGAAGTGTGTGACTAAAATGAAACGTTTTTTCGTTTTTTTTAACGATTCTCTACGGACAAAACCGAAAAAAAACTTTTTTGTAGCCCTATATATACCAGATTTTTAAATTAGCTTGTACAACCTTCTATTAACGAAACAAATGCTTTGGACTTTCCGCAACAAGTGCATGGTAGAACCAGTAGAACCCGGAGGGACTGTCATTACTCTATCTGTTACAGCGCATAGAGTCTTTTACTAACTAGGGTATTAATAAAGAACAATTCGAAAATAGGAAACGCATGCGTGGAAGGCCACAGATGACCGCCTAGGCATATGAACCTACTATGGCAGTGAACAGTGTGACATCACTATTGGGTCAATGCCTCACACGTGTATGGATATAGTACATATTTAAGTACATATTTATATATTTACGCTCTAAGCGCCTCTGATATAAAAGGGTGACATGTATGGCTATACATGTCACGCGAATAATAAATTAATCAATTATGCATATATATATAAATGTGAAAAGTAAATATTGACACCTTGCCTTGAGGTACACAACGTTTTTATTTCATGGGCTGATAATTGTAGAACGGTACAGACTACGCTGCTAACCCGTCTGCCAAAGTAAGGATTTTGTTAGATTGTTGTTAGAGTTGCGCTTTAGTGTGACAATCGCGGAACTTTGTTCTACTACTACTACTATAATTGTAGTATCACTTGTAGAAAATTTATTTTTCGTGTATTACAATATGTATGTGGGGCACATTTATGGAAGCTTAGTATCATTTGCTGTTGTTTTTGTTGTTGTTCTTATTGTTCTGGCCTCGTCTCGCACTGCTTTGGCGTCTCAGTTGTTGCTACATTTTTTGACATTATTTCTAAAATGTTGCTATTGCTGTTGCTGTCGGCATGCTTTAGAAATCTCTGGCGCGTTCCCACGGCGTGAATCAGAAATTCGCAGTTGCCAGTACACAGTGGCTGTACTAAGGTAGTTATTGTTTTTGTTGCCGCATTAGAGATATATCACAGCTATCCACGATTTTTGTGTGTTTTTTTTTTCAATGTGGGTATATCTGTTTTGCCAGTCGTAGCAATGTGGGTAAGCGTGGGCGGGGTAGCGTTAGTAGCTGTAGTCAAGGAGTAAATTGCATGTAATTCCTTAATGGCCTTAGAGTCAGCATTTTAGACTCCTTCTACTCTGACAAAGTCGCTAAACATGTGTGCGCTTGGTACAAAAAGTGTGAAATTGTAAACTTAGTTCCGGTTTTCTAATATGGATATAATTTAAATTAGAATTTTGTATGAATGCGTATGTCATTATGTTACTATGCCGTTATAACAATTGCAGATGTATGGTATTATTATTGTGGTATTATTACAACTTCACCAACGACACAGTGACAATAGCTACAACAACAACAACGACTTTTTGCAACAGTGGCATATGCCACGAATAGGATAAACATAACTCTCAGCGATCTGCCTGGTGACCGCTTCGAATTCTCGCGGACTGCTTCTATTGTGTACAGCTGGTCGACCCTATCCGATGAGCTTCCCGTCCATTCCGGCAGTACCGTAAACAGCAACAACAGGAACGGAGTAGTAGTAGTAATAATAATAATAATAATAGGTGGACACCAAGCCTGGACCTAGTGCCTTGAGTTATGCCCCAGCGGGCTGTGCACACGTTCTTACATCACGAATGTATATTTTGTTACACTTAAATATAATAATAACAAAAATAATAATAATAATAATAATAATAATAATAATAATAATAATAAAAAAAAATCAATAATAATAATAATAATATTAATAATAATAATGCCTCGCTTCTATCACCAGAACGTTCCGCATACGTTTCTACATGCAAACCCGCACACGAGCAGCCGCGTATCCTTAACACGTATTCGTTGGTTCGATCGCCCTGTTCGTCGACAATGTTGTCGTCGTCGTCGTCCACATCGCGTTGACATGTCGCGTCGAAACTGCGAACCAAGCACTCGTCCATTTCGGACAGCACTGAAAAAAAAACTTGCAAAAACTACGCAAGTCTAAGGCAACTAAAAAACGAATTCCACGCATCCCACCGCCGCCGCCGCCACCGCCGCCTTATCCGCCCACAAGGGGCCACGCATCATCTTCTTGCCTACAGGAACAACAGCGCGACAAGAACGCCGAAGACGGACATGCAGAATAGCGACAAGAAAAATGAGAATGTAAAAACAACACAAACATAGTAATTATGTCTTAGAAATTTGCTGCAGACAACGACAACGACGGCGACGACGACGATGGTGGCAGCGGGTCAACAATACTTCAGAGCACTGTTCAGCAGCCGACGCGCTTCAGAACGCCACCGGTACTGTTTCGGTACTGCTTGCATCGACAAGCATGTCAGTACGATATATGGCAAAGTACGCCCGTCTTACTGCTCAGTCGAAGGAGGACTTCACACTCCGACGTTTGGCGGATGTTGTAAAGGTCCTATCTGTGATTTATATATATATATATATATATATATATATATATATATATATATATATATATATATATCGTACTTATCGATTTCATAACATTTTCGCTCTCAAGCATAGAAAGCATATTGGCAACCATAGCATGCTGTTCGGCATATTATAGCTCTGTATTATAGCTCTGTTAGGACATTTCTATCTATCTATCTATCACTACAAAACGCAGGCCCCTCTATATAATAATACATGTTTAGAACGGTATTTTGTCCAGTACTAAATCTCCAACTATGTGACTTCGCTGCGTAATTCTAGTAAAGGCGTCGCCAATGCGCTCTCTTTTAGCAAACCCAAACTGCGCTTTGCTAAAAAAGAAGATCTTATCTTGTCTATGTTTTTGAGATCTGACCTGCAAAATAAGGGACGATTGCTTAACGAAAATATCATACCGCAGCCACTATTTGTTTTCTAAGTTAAACGGTATTTTTTGTTATGAATCAATCATATTTATTTTACTTAAATAGAGTATGTACAAAATAGCTCATGTTGCTGCTTCAAATAGAGTATGTACAAAATATGCATGCTTCAAATAGAGTATGTACAAAATAGCTCATGTTATTATTAAACATAAATACTTGTTGTCCTGCCGTTCCACCGAGAGAAGGAGTGTAAAGATCTTTGTTGCAGTGCCGGTCAATCAACCGCGTGGTACTTAGCGCATTGCTGCGAGCAGAACCGACAAATATGTTCACTGAGTACTATAGTCTTCATGAAACTCCCTACGGGAGCATACGACGTGATGGAACCCGTCCGTGTACGATGTACCTGGTATATACATGCCTCGTAGGCCATTCCGGCCTACAACCAAGGAGACTTAAAGGCGTCGAGCGTTCTTACCTCCGTCGCTGCCTCCGTGAATTCGTGCCGCCACTCTCCTAAGAAATGGTTAAGTGGCTCCGTCAATGGCATACGCAGGAGATTAAGCCGAAGCATCTCCACTATCGGCGCACAGTCCGACAACACGAAGCGGCTTCTCGCCTTGATTGAAAGTCAGAGCACACGCTTCATGCATAGTGTGAAGCACTTTTGAAAGAAATTAAAATTAGCTCTTTTTGTTCTATGGCTTATAGAGTCGGATCAAATCTAGAAAAATAGACGAATAACGTCTCTCACTAAAGTTATGGCTGCGGCATTCTTGCTACGCGCGTTTTCTGTATGTCTACCGATTGGCTACAAAAGCGTCACTGTTATGCCTAGATAGCAGAATTGATTGACGAGTTCAATACTTACTCATTCAATCATAATACTCCAATCGTTCACAGCATGCGATCCACTTTGACTAAATCGTAATACGTTTATTTTGGCCGTTTTTGATTGACTCTCTTGGCACAAAATTAAAGCTTCCTAAGCAGATTAAACCATCTTAGATCCTACATATATAAATTAAATATCCTAAATATTATAACAATATTCTTTAACACTACATCTCGCGGGAAGTTTTTGCATTATCATTTTCTCAGTTTTTATGAATATGTTTTTTCTTTTATACGCGTGAAGCGAAGATATGCCGAATTGATGTCGTCAATGCTAGAAGTGGGTTAATTTATATTATCATGTAGCCCTTTAAATTCTGAACTGACCACTTGTATTGAAATCCGCCACATACCTTATTTGTCGACACGTCGCGGGAGTTATGGTTGGACAGGCGACTGTCCACCCTATTTATTCTAAAGGCTTATTGGTTGAATAGGATAAAAACGTATGATGATCCTGTGTAAGATTAAAATGGAAAACAAAGAAAAATATATCAAATCTGGAAGTCGGGAAACTCAAGCATGGGCGAACTCACACTGATACCAAAAACATACATTTTTGATGATGTTTGAAGCATAATTATGCTTAGCTCATAACTATACCAAAAGGTTAAATAAAACTCTTGTTATGGTTAGCCACCAAGAGGTGCAAAACGTTGGTCACATTATGTGTGTATGCCATTGCTATTAGAACTCTTAGTAACGCTACTAGTCAATCTAAGTTATGCCATAATCGTACAAGTGCAGTAGCAATTGAAACAGTTTTCCAATAACTAACAATGAGCATTGTGGATGATAAATGACAGATATAATAAGCAACATTTTATTGCATCATCTTTGTGGCCAGCTGAATCAGCTAAATCTGTTTAAAATCTGAACAATTGTCAGGTGGTATCACATGTCTGTTGGAAGTAAAAACAATTGGCCAGACTGCTGTATTTGTGGATTTGCTTGAATCTTGGTGCGCCTCGTCGACACGCCACACTATGTACAGGGACGCTTGACATTTTTCCTGTTTCACATTTTTTTTTAAAAACTGTGTTTGCGCTTAAATGTTTACCGAAAAGCGTCTTGGATTGGCGTGGAAAACGGAGCGAGCGAGACGCGTCAATCGTAAGGTATAGGGTAAGGGAAGAATGATCTGTCGTGATGATCAAACCCACGACCTCATAAATAGGATGGCAAGCATAGGTACTTCAGGCGAAGCATGCAGTTTTGCGTTTTGTGGACTACAATCTGTTGATCTGGATCACTTTGAGGTCTTCCTTTGAAGCCGTCTTCGCCGCATGAGCAGTGAGTTCGCTCCACGATGCCACGGTCTCGTCGTAATCCTGACTGGCCGACATTGTGCGCTCTCGACTCTCAAGGATGTCATTTGTCAACGAGTCGATGGCGAGTCGAATCAGCGGGAATCGGCTTAGTACCTGAAAACGACAGAGAAGCGCCGTCCCAGCGCCGTCTTTAATTAATAACCGTAGCAAACCATAGCCTGCTGATTTTGTTTGCAAGGACTTCAATCTTGTATGCGACCATGCATACTTGTATCTACGCTGGAGATGGGCCAATCTGGGCTCGATCTATGACTTTGGCATCTTCACTTACGTGCGCTTAGATGTAACTGACACAGTAGTGTAGTGATACGGTCACAACAGAGCACACGAATATCCCACGATTCGTAAATTCGCCGCTTTAGCCCACCGCTTATGTTTATTATCTCGTATCGCTACGGCTGTTCTGAACTGCTGCTCTGAACTTAGTGCAAGCCCTGTGCACGTGGTTTCGGTGGTGCATTGGGGGCGATTAGACAGAGTCGTGTGAAATGTACCATGAGCCCCTGATAATGTCCCCGCACACAACGTGATTGCTGTGAAGTGCTTTACAGCAATCACGTTCGTTGTTTCTCTCGGCAAAGAAACATTTACTGTGCTCCGACTCGGTCAGGCATTCAGCAGGATTTGAGACCGCGGTTATAGATTAATCCAAAAGTGGACCATTACGATCGCGCAGACAAATTTGTAGGTTGAGGACGGACATGTATTAAAAAGTAAGCAATTCAGCTGGTTACTTTTTCTCTCGAGATATTATTTATCATGTCGGTTCCTGAAACTCAGTTGACATGCTTGATATATATATATATATATATATATATATATATATATATATATATACATATATGTATATGTAGTTGCTATTATTAGCTTTCTGCGTCATAGTTTGTTTCTTGATTGATTCGTCCTGAGCTAATCTTATAGCAGCAACACGATCCGGTACGGATGGATACCGACGACATACAACGGATATGTTGCAGGCTTTTAATCAATGGGACGATTTCGGGGTGCATGTCTGCGTGGGGGTGGGTGTGAGGGTGCGTGCTATGCGAGGGTGGGCGGAGAGTATCGGTAGCACCCCAGGCGATAAACGGCAACCGGTTAGCGGGTGGGCGGCCGGTAACAATTCCGTCACACACGATCGACGGCCGTTGCAAAAGATGGGATGCAAAAGACGACGATATTGATGACGACTCACGAAGACGACTTCTTCAGCTAGCTAGCGTCCGTCCCCGCAGCCAAACAGACAGATAAACAGACAGGCGGCGGATGCACAGACAGGAGGAAACAAGCGAGCGGGGGAGCAGGTGAGCAACTGCCCCAGACACCTCCCCTGATGTTTGTTGGGGCATGCACTTGTTGTGTCTACTGTGTCACAACCCAATGGCGGTGATGAAAATGATGATGATGATGATGATAGTGGTGGCGACGATGACGACGACGACGACAACAACAACAACAACAACAACAACAACAACGAAGACGGCGGTGGAGATCAGTGGATGATAATAGACCGATAAAGGGCTGCAATAACTTTAGCAGTTGCAGTTGCAACAACAACAATAACAACAACAACAACAGCGGCGGCAGCAGCAGCAACAGCAGCTGGTAGGCGTGCCTAGCGAATAGCGCGGATGTCCATAGCAGCTGCGGTAGACGCCGAGGCACGATAGCAATGACAAAGTTGGGGTTGTTTTTGGCAATGCTGTTGTTGCTGTTATTGTTGTTGTTGTTGTTGCTGCCACCGCTCCGCCGATGCAGGCGATGCAGTCTTAGTAGTCATAGTTGTAGTAGTAGTATTTGTAGTAGTTGTTGTAGTAGTAGCAGTTGTAGTAGTAACATGTTGATGAGTAGTAAAACGTCGTAGTAGAGGCTCAAGGTACAACAACAGCAACATCAGCAGCAGCAGCAGCAACTAGTCGACAGTGGGACAGTGGGACAGAGGGCACGGGCGCACCGGACCTTCCGGACCTCCAAGCCTCTGGCCAACGGAGACAATGGAGCCGCCGCCGCCACCGTGCGTGACCAACCAACCCACCAACCGACCGTGCGGGGGGCGGGCGCCCCTCAAGGTCAGGATGTGTTTGGCATCGCCAAAAGTTTCTTGGCGTCATGGCCACCGCCATCATTGGCTGCTGCTGCTGCGGCCGCCGACGTCAGCGAAGCGTCTCACTCACTCACTCGCTCACTCACTTAGCACACGACGGCCGACATTTTTGGGATGCGGCTGCACGCCACTATTCGCAACGTGCGGGTTGCGGATAGTGGCCGCAGAATATTCGTTGATGTTATTGTTGTTGTTGCTGTTGTTGTTGTTGTTGCTGTTGTTGTTGTCGTTGCTGTTATTGTTGTTGTTGCTGTTATTATTGTTATCGTTCGTATTGTTATTGTTGTTACTGCTGCTGCTGTGTTGTCGTCGTCGTCCGATAATAGCCGACGATTCCTTCCCTAATAACTTCTATTAACTGATACTAGTACTAGTTCCACTACAGATGTAACACCAACGACAACAACACCAACATCAACAACAACAACAACAACGTTAAAAACTTGTAATACTTCTGCAGCTGGTACTGATGATAACATTATTGTTAGTTATAGTGTTGTTTTTGTTACCGTTGTTTAGCCTTCCGAAAACATTAGATCGTCGTAGACCCAACCAGCAGCTGGTCAGCCTTTTTCCAGTGTGTGTGGTGTGTGACCTAGCTTCTGGAACTATATTTTAGTCAAGTAGAGGGTCAGAGAGGAGATGTCTTAGATTTGACCAACACACGACATCAAAAACAACAAGGCTTGGCGTCTGCTCGATAGTAGGGTAGCTGTTACAAAACAAATTGCCGTTTGGTCGAACTTTATATCCCGATTGCAGTCAGCAAGACAATACACTGAAGAAACTAGGCGTAATTCGCGATTCCAAAAATTGCGAATATGCGATTGTAACCGAATTTACGAGGTATATGGGTTGAGTCAACAATAGATTAGATATATAAAGCCGATAGCCTTCGCTATCCTTTCCTCTCTCTCTCTCTTTATGTATATATATATATAAATATATATATATATATATATATATATATATATATATATATATATATATATATATATATATATATATATATATATATAAATAAATAAATAAAACCACATCATTCGCTGCCCCTTGTGATTGTTTATCATTTCGTGGTCACGGTAGCTCGATTTTTTTCCGCCACCGCCGGAAGCTCATTTAATTCTAGTTAAGATAAGAAATGCAAAAGCAAATGCAGCTTAAGACAAAATGCATCCAGTACGCTATTAGACAATTGTGATTAGCGTTGGTATATTGACTTACACTTTGTATGGTCAGTATATGCAGTGAATTTTACAAATTCCATGCCGCCGTGTTGTGTGCTAGCGCCACGTGTCTCTGTAGATACGATGCGAAAGTTTGTTTGCTGCCTAATCCAAACGGAAATATTTTCTCGTATTTGTCAACTTATGCGAAGCTTATTCTGTTTACACCGAACTAGATTGACCCAAATTGAAGTAAAGTTAACAACATCGAGTAGGCTACAATTATTGTATGCTCTGTAGGCGTTGCTGTGAAAAAACGTGTATCCCTTTTACGCTAAGTGACCTCGGCACTCATACCCAGGGCGAAAGACGCGTTTGAGGAGGAGAGGAAATAATTTAATTAAATCAAAAGTCTTATCGTAAAACGAACCAATGTATTCACTTGTCATTCCATCAACTCTAGTGAACGTGTGGCTGCTATTTCGAAGATCGGCATACCTCATGGAAGTCCTCATAGCCCAATATGAAGACGCTACAGTGAGTCTTGGCACGGACGGTGACGTTTCTCTTGCATCGAACGAGAAGGCACAGCTCGCCGAAGTACGACCCGTCCTGAAGGGTGGCCATGACGTCGCCATCTTGATTCAGGACGAACACTTTGCCCGATTGCAAGAAGAACATCTTTGTCCCTGTTGGAGACACAGGCGAACACAGCAGGACAAACAACGACATATATTCCACTACGTTCCACCAAACTGCACGTGAGATGCGAGAAGTGCCATTGTTTGTGGTTCATCGACCATATACTTTTTGCGTGTGTTTATATACTTCTTACATAAAGAAGCTACAGACGATTTTTAACTGCCATAGTGGATAGAGATAAGAGTTATTGGCAAGTACAACTTAGTCAAACGGTCTGCGCCACTGAAGGCTAGCATAGGCGTTCGTCTGCAGCGTTTACAACTTTACAGGTTTGCTGCATGTCGAGTTCTCCTACCGATGGTGCCCTGGCTGACAATAACGTCGTCCGGTTGATAGAAGTCGAATCGCAGCCGCGTAACGAGCTCGTTAATAAATGCCGGATCCGTATTGGCAAAGAACGGGACCATCCGGATAGTCGCCTGGCAATTATGCCGCATCACCAGCTGAAATGCCGGTAAGAAATTTGTCATTACATGAAGAAGTTTACTGTGTTACCTATATTGTTTTCGGCGATACATAACAATATTGACGTAATGTTTGCTTGGGCTTTGCTTTTGTCACACGAAACTGTATGTGTGTGTATATAAGATATACAGGCCCAGTTGGGCCATACCCGGGGGTCGTAGTTTTGTCAACATGAGAATTTTGTAACAGAATAGGGAATAGGGGCGGAAATGTCTTGTATAAGAGTGTCAGGGAAATTTCTAGTTTTTGTTACACCGATGTGGCTGGCCGGTCATTACTTCACAAAATGAGCAGTTGCATGAAATCAAGTTGTTCAATTGTGAAAGTGAATATACGAGCGTGTCTTTGAAGTAAAACTTTTGTCCAAGACATCCAACGTGGCCAGGAGGGCAGGAATAGTCGTATTGAGTGAACAGTTTGCAAAACTCGAGTTTCGATTATGCCTGTTTTTTGTCTTTCATGTTTAATCCACTAAATTGTTGCCGTTACGTTTAGCAAGCAAACACACACAGTATGCGCAATTTATGAAACTTATGTTGATACCAATTCAATGGTAGTTCGAACTCGAGATATGATTATCGTAAGCCGTCTTCTCGCGCTTCTCCCTCAATGTCGGATACCCGCAGAGTTCCATGTTAAGAAGCTGGGAACATTGGCGTCCCTCAGATACGGATTGGTGGCGGTGTGGTTGTCATCTACCGGGGTGTCGCCGGTTCGATCTCTGTTGTTGATCGAATTTTCGTTGAGTCATGATCATTGAGAATAGATGATGAATCATTCTGCTGAGAGTCAGCGGCCATGCTGCCACAAGGACTGTTGGGAAAACCCTAGATATCTCAACATGTCCGGCCCTAGGTGCATTGAAGCTATACCACACGGTAAGTTCCAAGCCCGTAGGGAACGGAGGATGGTCTCGAATTAAAAACAACCTCCTTAAAAATAGTTTCTAAAGATACAGAGTGTACGCCAGCCACTCAAATGCGCAGTTTGTGTGTGTGCGTGTTTTTGTTTTATAAGCGCAATAGCAAACATTGTATGCATTTAACACAAAGGATAAAAATGGGGCATCGCAAGATCTCGATTTTCGAAAACTTCTTGATACAACTTTTCTTCCACTTGTTTGGATGTATTTCTAGATCTCTGTATAATTTTCCTAATTTTTAGAGGGGCCGGCTAACCGTATATATATATATATATATATATATATATATATTTATTATTATTATGGTTTATTAACACCCAGGTTGGGTAAACTTATATATATATATATATATATATATATATATATATATATATATATATATATATTATGGTTTATTAACACCCAGGTTGGGTAAACTTATATATATATATATATATACGCTCGTAAAATCGACGTGAGGCATGCCGGACACTACACGAACACTCTAAGAAGACATCAGCATCCATTTTTTGGCAGACTCGTTATGAGGTTCCGTGGAGGTGATTACGGCGCATTTAACGGTTTAATATAATCTGCATCAGTCAGGCAAATAGCAAATGAAGATATGTTTTAGCTGGTAAACCGGGCATTATGTAATATACAAGTCATTAAGTTGTAAACAACAAGAACGACAAACAAAGATACAAACAAAACGCCAACAAAGACCTAGATAACAACGAATGCTAAACATAAGATATACATATTAAAATAGGCTTCTAGTATTGTCCTGCAAAAAAACTAGAGGTTTCCGCCATCAAACATGGCAATATATTACTAATCAAACAACTGACAAAGTTGCATACTGCCAACTTTTAAAAATCTTCAAAGCAAGGTACAATTGCGGAACCAATCGATGAAACAACAGCGTAAATGGAGCAACTTATCCGCAATATTAGGGAAAAGACCCACCTTACCTTATCGTGTTCTATAGGCGCCATTATCAAATTACATCCTTAATCTACAGAAGGTGGACAAGGACTAATCGGCAGGTTTGCTGAGTATATTAAAAATATAAGGAAGGACATGAGTATATATAAACTTTAAATTATTTACTATACGCATGCCTCCTCCGAAGAAATGTGTACTGTATATCGTACATTATTTTATGGTATGAGTTTCCTACGCACTTGCGCTTTGCCTGAACCATGCCTGCCAAAAATACATCACAAAAAGAAAGGCAGTCAGAGCCTGGAATGGATCAAAATGGTATGGTCTAACAAGTTACACTGCACACATGCCAGATGCTACCTCTCTTAGAGGCTCCGACATTGACTCCAGAATGTCATCTTCATTAAAGACGTGCCCTCGATATCTTCTCTCAAAGTAGTCGCGAACTCGATTGCGCAATTCCCGGGGAAACCGCCGGAACGACATATAATCTTCCACTTCACGCATCTGTAAGCATATATGTGCTGCGAATGTTTTTATATGTGCGTACGAAGTCCTGTAAACATATATATGTATA